>PVYE01004302.1:7041-58977 GCA_002995055.1 Rhizopogon rudus
TCGAGGTAAGGACGGGGTCCAAATAGCGTCGACGTTCGCATTCGAGGCAGAAAGCTGGAATCGTTGCATCAAGCGGCCTATAGTTCTGACGCGAGTTTTTCGACAAAAAGAGCAAAGTGAGCGACACTTATCATTCCACCTCACGCGCCTACATGACCTTAGGATTCGTCGACATACTCAACGCGATGCGTTTTGGAAAGTTGGGTGCAGACTCTATCCAAGCTTTCGGAAGTCTTTCGCGACCTGTCAAGTATAGCGATGGTATCGGGCCGACACAGCTGTATGGAATGATCGTATGCTGTGTTATTTCTACTGAGAAAGCATCAGGTACCCCACTCGTGTGGAGGTTGATCGAGCAAACCAAACCAAGCTTAATTCACTGCCCGGGGACGGGATTAGATACGAAGCGACCGACACTCCCGGACGTGATTCAAATGACAATCTTGTTTCACTTGAAAGCATGAAGCGCTTGCTGGAAAGACTTGTGGCGCAACAAGCCGTCTATCTAAAGGTGGTATTGCTCCTTTTGTTTGCGCCACATTATCTTACACATTGCAGGTTGGCGCGCAAGTCATGCTGATCAAGGTAATGTGAGATGCTTCCAGACGCGAACTCCTTAATTGAACACAGAGCTAGAACATGGTACAGGGCGAGCTGGTGAATGGCTCTGTGGGTCAAGTGGTCAGGTTTAGCACTTCTCAAGAGGCTATGCAATCCGCTACTCAATTTGCCACTGAAGAAGGTCTTAAAGGTGGACTTTCCACGGGATCCGAAATTCCTGCGAACTTCGACAACTCGCAGTGGCCTGTTGTCCGATTTACATGTGGCCGAGAACTACTCTGCATACCGACTGACTTCACGGTCAATAATGCGGATGGTGGCGTTGAGGCAAAAAGACGACAGGTGAGCGGTCCGAATTTCACTTAAAATTGATAAATGAACGAAATCAGATTCCTTTGATACTAGCTTGGGCACTGAGCGTTCATAAGTCTCAGGGGCAAACTCTTGAAAGGGTGAAAGTGGATCTTGGGCGAATATTTGAGAAAGGCCAAGGTAGATTTTTAACACTGACTTATTACCGACTGTTCAATGCCGCCTTCTCAGCGTACGTCGCCCTTTCCCGTGCTACCAACATGAGCACCTTGGAAGTATTAAACTTTCATCCCAATAAGTAAGCCTCTCATTCAAGATGTGCTTTTTCACGATTAATTTAACCGTCTCGCTGCGGCTGCAAGAGTAATGGTGCACCCTCGTGTATTGGACTGGCATGATGATATGGATCGTGAAGCACTCATCGACCAGATATACGTGGATGATGTGTCGGAGGACATGGACAGAGAGGAAACTCGGGAAGCGTACTGGACTTAATCTGTTTAATGCATGTACTCACGCCGAAAGAAGTGCTCCAGTGTTCATCATCATCCTTTTGCCACCATCAGACGCGTGACCAGTATGTCAGATCCATGAGGCAAGCCTTCAACCTAGTGGCTCGCGCACGCCGTTGAGATAGGCAAATACTATTTTGGTGCAGCGCCTAGCCTGCGAAATCTTTCTCCTGGCCTTCTGTCCATTCAAGTTGTTAGTAGTTTAAAGTGGGTATACCACAGAGTTTTGCAGTCTCCGTTTCATACCACTTCTGTGGGTAGCCTAAAAGGCAAAGTAGGATGTCGAATGACTGATAGTATGTTTACACATACAGTTGGGGACAGGCAAAATCGATAACTTTCATAGCGCTGGGCTGAAGGGATGATATTTGTAGTTGACTAGTATATCATGTGATGTGAGTGCAGGGACGCGTCTCGTGCACGTTGTAACCAGCAGGCTAATAGATTTCCCTCAAGCCCAGGCTCAGCGTCTCAGTCGTTCCCCATTTTGCGAAAACCTCAAAAGTCTGCGTAGCGCCATGCCAGTACGGTACTACGCCGTGCGCATTGGCCGCGAAGGCCCCAAAATATATTCGAACTACCATGATGTACGTTTCCTTATTGGCATGTTACGGTCGAGTATTGACGCGCGGCAATAGTTCCAGATGGCGGTAAGTATGCCACCACTGTCTCGTGGTTGTCCATTAACTGTTTAAGATATGTGGCCTTAGTGGTTCTAGCGGGAAGGGTTTCGATACCTACAGGGAGGCAGAAGCCTGGCTCACAGGCGTACCCATGCCTGCTGCATCTGTCACAAGTCACACGACTAGTACGTGCAGATTCTTAGTTCCAGGACTACATAGTAATTCGATAACATCCTGCAATGAACAGCGACAATGGTGTGGGAAGTGAGCTCTGATAGTCATCAAGGGTCCACCTTGGCCTCTGGCTCTAGTACAAGCACGACTATTTCTTATCAAACGGGGGCAAGACTTTATCCAGAACCTCAACCAGGTCGTCGCTGGTTCGAATACGAATCACCCCTAAACAGATTACATCCAAGACCAAACGGCGACAGGCTTACGCCTCCCCCTCCTTACATCCCTTTGGCACAACATAACGTGCCCCGAGAACCTGAACTCCCCCCGCCACTTCCCCCGCAGCCAGCAGTCGAACTTTCTGAAGAGCAGAAACAAGTCCTTCAACTTGTTCAGAATGGCAAGAACATTTTTTTCACGGGTCCAGCCGGTAAGCTCGCACGACTTTTGACGTTCATAAAGATAAGTGGATGTATTATTTCGTCAGGAACCGGAAAGTCTGTTCTTCTGAGAGCAATAATAGACGTGCTACGAGCTAAGTTTGGTGGGGAGGTTGCTATCACCGCACCCACGGGCATAGCAGGTGTGAACATTGGTGGTTCAACCATTCATTCTTGGGCAGGAATACGGTTGGGAAAGGAAGAGGTCCAAAAGCTGGTAAATAGACTTTCACGGGCTGCGTTAAGACGATGGCAAAGCACTTGTGCCCTTGTAATTGATGAAAGTACGTTCGACCTATAGAGTATCAGACACATGTACTAACGCTCGGATAGTTTCGATGCTGGATGGGCGCTTATTCGACAAGCTCGTATGATTTAAGACCTGCGATTCGTCTTTCATATCGCTGACTTTCTTGCTAGGAAGAGATAGGACAAAGAGTCCGGGGAAACAACGAACCTTTTGGAGGAATACAGGTCATTAATCGCCATTCTTTTCTGTGTCCTGTTTTCTAGTCGTTGACAAGATGGATAGCTTGTTTTGTCTGGTGATTTCTTTCAGCTTCCACCTGTTCCCGACCAAGATTCCACGACCATAATACCGTCCACCTTTGCTTTTGATGCGTTGTCTTGGTCTCGATGCATTGACGAGCCGGTTTCCTTGACCAAAGTTTTCCGCCAAAAGGACAATAGTGAGTGTTTGACATACAATGCTGTTCCCGACATCTCACAGACAAGTAGAGTTCGTTGACATGCTCTCTGCGACGAGGTCGGGGAAACTCCTCGACTGGCATATCCAAGAATTCATGAAGCTGAAACGTGTCGTCGATTATTCCGACGGCATAAGTCCGACTCAATTGTGCGATTTCTCTCCTGTTCTCTGTAACGTATCAGTGATCATCGATGTTCATAGGTTTCCTCTCAAGAGCCAGGTCGAGTCCTGCAACAAAACACATCTGGACGTCTTGTCAGGAGAACAAGTAACCTACTCTGCTATGGACTCTAGAGGCTTTGATATGCATGAAAATCGAATACCGATCGCTGTTGCAGAGCAACTACTCGATAGGCTCGTTGTTCCGAAAGTCATAACTCTGAAGGTAAGCTGCGATTTGCTGTATGCGTCATCGTGGTTCTCAGTTTGTTACACATTCAGGTTGGCGCACAAGTGATGCTTCTTAGGGTAAGCGCTCTGGAAAGAACATCATAATGGTTGAACCTGACCATACCCTCCAAAGAACCTTTTGCAAGGCAAACTGGTGAATGGTTCGCTTGGAAAAGTGGTTGACTTCATGACCACACACGAAGCGACGCAATGCCTTATCGAGATTGCCAATCTTGACACCCCAGCTCAACGTTCGCAGAATGGCGACTTTCTTCCAACCTTACCTCCCAGTGTTGATGACGAAGACAAGTACAAAGGCCTAATGGCTCTTGATCGGCAAGAATTCACGAAGCATGAACGGTTTCCCCTCGTCAGATTCACGAACGACGTTCACCTTCTCTGTGCACCGTTATCGTTTACCGTCGAGGGCTTCAAAGGCAACGTCGAAGCGCAACGCGTACAGGTGCCCCTCGTACTTGCTTGGGCCATGTCCATTCACAAGGCTCAGGGTCAAACTATGACTCGAGTGAAGGTTGACTTACAGCGGATATTTGAGAAGGGACAAGGTGAACGACTGAACCCCACCCTGAATGTACATTCGAAGCTGATTTGCCTTTGCAAGCCTACGTTGCCCTCTCGAGAGCCACAAGTCTGGAAGGGCTGGAGGTCATTGGTTTTGATCCTTCAAGGTGGATGTTGGTGCTTTTCATGGGGCGTATATATCGACTGACGTGACGACGGTCTTTCAGAGTCTTAGCTCACCCACGAGTAATAGATTGGCAGGCTTCCTGGCAAGCCCAGCGAGATCAAGAAGAGGAAATGGATATGGACTGGGCAATTGAGCAATATTACTCATCAACTGATATCTCTGTATAACATCTAGCTGCATATTTTCTTGGATTTGTAGGGGTGAAAACATGTATCTCTATATATTAAATAAGGATGCACACAACGAACGCGGACAACTCCCTAGCTAACAACCACAGTAGCAGTGCAGGGCGACCCAACCATTTTGCTCTCTCAGCCTGAAGAAGTATGCTAACGTCGATGATGAGGCCGTGCTGTCGTGAACCAAGGGTGTTCAAGCAGATCAGCCCCTGTTGATCGATCCATTGGTTCCCAGCGCAGCATAAGACGCAGCAAGTCCACCAGTGCATCCTCATTTCCTAACACATTGACGTCATCGCCATCCTTGCTGTCGTCGTCGTCGTCGTCGTCGTCGTCATCGTCATCCTCGCTGTCATCGACAACCCCATGAAGTGGCGTGCGCCATGCTTTTTTCATCAGTGTCTATCATTGATTTTCCTGGGCAAATGCATCTTAGTGATGTTGTCGCTAACCGCAAAAAAGACTGTACCGTTGGAATCTTCGAAAGGTGTGTGATCCCAGTACGGCTTCCACCGCTCTGGCAATAGGCCGACGAGTTTCACTGTGTCATAGATATAGTTGGTTGGGCCCTAAGATCATCGCAGACGTGGAGCCTATCTCGAATATCTAAAGTGCAGGCCATCGACCAGACATTGTTGCGCAAACCCCACTCCTTTTCGATTTGTTAGAGAGCTTGTAGAATGTCAACTCAGGAGCCTGGATGAATTCTGGTGTTTTTGGTAAGGGCCCGTAATCTTGCAACCGGAAAGCTGACATTCGCATTCGAGTCAGTTGACAGTTATGACAAACTGAGACCAAGGCCTGATAATCTGTGCGACTAACTGCGCACTTATTTCCTCCTGGACACATTCAGGTAGTTCGATCGTAGAAAAGGTATTGGTCGACACAAGATACTCGGGGAAGAGAATCACTTGGTATCGAGTGGTTTCGTGGCACCGCGGCAGTTAATACTGGATCGCCCATCCGATTCATTAATTCATCCTCTTCGAATTGTTTGATACCGGAAATCTTGAGACCAATATTATCAACGTGCAGATCTGGGCTCATCAGTGCGGTCAGTGATCTTTGATAAGAAAATATTATCAGTACTGTCCGTACCGTAGTGCACAACCGCTTCCTGCTGCAGATACGCCAGCCCCAACATTAGCTGATGGCACACTCCGCAACTGTCGAGTAAGGGCGTCAGAGTCGTTGCAGCGAAATGAGTGGTGTGTTCCATCTGGACCATGTATCTGAAAAGAATCGCGTAATTGAACAATATGTCTGGCTCCAGGATAATCGCGAGGTCTAGCATTCAGCCACTTCAAGACGGTAGTTTCTCCATTATCCCCTGTAAGACGGGCAACAGCTACCTTGGGCGCCACGCAGTGGCTGAAGGGATATCATATCAACATTAATGTCGCGCATAAATAAGTATATAAGGGGTGAAGAAGAGTTGAATGAAGGGGTGAGGGTGATTGTGATCGATGGCCTGCCATGCACGGATTCGGATATTGAAGATGGAGACGCACACCGCAGATGAAATAGATGATTATGGGTATGACGACGAAGATGAGGATGAAGAAGAGGATGGAGTAGAAGAAAGTGGTGATGAGAATGAAATAGCAGATGACGGACTTGGAGCGGAGGACGAGATAAATGAGCTTTGAATATCACGACGCGCACCATACAGTGCGAAAATTCAGTGTTACCGTCACTGAAAATATCAAGGACTCACTCGACGCTATCATACATCTTGTACTGCCTTGTAATGCTGGCACGAGATGATAGGCGAGTGGGCCGTTTATGGGCCGCCAGTTTGATAGGCGACGTAGGCGAGCGCGAGCTCGGAGCGGTTCTGCTTTCTGGAGAGTAATCACAAGAGTAGACATTCGAGCAATGTTGAAATATTTTACTAAACCCCTCGCCGAATCGCCGATTACATCTAATGGAGTGCTACTTACGTAGGTTGCAACCGTTGCAACCTCGTGGCTCGAGCGCTCCTCCTCCAGCTGTCCCAGTGCCGCAGGATTGTGACACCTTTCTTATACCACCATGAAGCGGGGGTTCTTAAACACTCAGAAAGCAAAGGCGCGCGTCGCCAAGGCTGTAAGATCGGAATCTACTGGCCCATCACAGAAGAAGTCAAAAGATAAAAAGCGGTATGTCGCTATAATTCACGCTATCGCACGCCGCAGCTCCATCTTGTCGCAGCGATGGCTCAGATCAAGATACCGAGCGAGTCGCTGTTGATTTGTCCACGTTCGATCCACATAAACTTCCAAAGTCTATACAAGCGCAATCCGAGGGCCAGAGTCGCGTCATATTTCGCGTCTGGCCTCGCGATCCGAACGGAAAGGTCATACTGCCATCTCCATTGCGGGGCAAGGAGGCTGGCAATGGACTTGATTTGTGGGGTGCGACTCTCTACGACTTCTACCACGTTCATCGCATACCAAATTTAATACACTGCATCACCACCTCCACGGGAAGCAGGCTTGCGAAATGGATGCGCCAGGCTGGTGAAATTACAGCACATGATGAGCTTGCTTGGGCTGATCAAGAGGAGGATCCCAAGGAGATACCAGTGGCCGACATAGGGGAACTGATAAGTTGTCGTGATATGCGCGTTGCTCTGGGCATGTATGATCAGTTTTCCAGTCGGAAAGAGGTGAGAGAGAAGGCGGAGAGGAAAACAAGCGTATCTGCAAGTCAAGGTACCCCACAGAGTGCAGAAAAAGCAGAAGCCGAGGCCGAAGAAGATTACACTCCCTCAGTCCACGACCAGAGTGATGGTACTGGGAGAGAGCAAGCAGTGTCAGTAGCTAACGATCGTACGGAGATAGCTGTGACTGCCAATACACAGCTCGAAGAGCCGATTCAAGTGGATGAAGCAGGCGAAAAGTCATCAAAGAAAAGCACAGATCAACCGACATATGAGCCTCTAGCATCTGCACCAGACGACGACTCGCCCTTCAATCCTGCCTATTATCCCTCCCCGTGGCCTTTCATCCCTTGTTCAAATGATGATCATCCACCGATCCTCCAACAGCGAATTCCTTTGCACCTCCTCCCCAAAAAATTACACGTTCATGACCCTTGGAACCGCTTGTCCATTGATGAGGACGATAGCGATAGCGATGAGGGTGATAGCACTATCGATGAGGGCGATAGCGATATCGATACTTCATGGCTTACCAAAGTTACCGAAGAGCGAGATATCATCCGAACTTACTCCCTCTCCCTCTCAGACGAAGGCAAGCAAACTGCGTTGGCGGCGCGGAAAGAGGCGGAATTGGCGGAAGACAAAGCAGTAACAGGTGAAAAGGTGATGCGCATATTCCCTGCTGCAAAAGAGGGACCGACGAACGAGCCAATAATCGAAGTTGTGCTCCCTCCGCGACCCAGGAAGCACACGCAAGTGGAAGAAGCTCATCTTTACATCGCACCTTCCCCAATGGGCAAAGGCAATCATTCATTTGTGTATTTTGCGGAGTGGGAGCTTCCGCGTGACCTTTTTTGCGAACCTCGACTGTGCAAAGTTTGCGTCGAGGAGGACGCCCGTAAGCAGCTCCAGGCCTTGAAGGACCAGGGGAAATGGGAAGAACTCCTAAAAGGCTTGACGGAGAAACCTGAAGAAGCGCCGGAGGGTGGCTTAGACGTCTCCTCTGGACCAGAGCCCTCGCACGCCAGTCCGAAACGACCGATTGGCCACGTTACCATCAAGGAGCACTCGTTTCCACACGAGACTGTGTCGTTTATCGATGCAAATGATTTACCTTCAGTGGACCCGCTCAACATGAGTGATGGAAAGACCACCGATGGTAGCAACGTCGAACCGGTAGTCGCCTCGGATGCGAACCCTCCTGCGGATACAACTAGTCACGCTATGGAAACAGGAGGTACCGAAGCCGACGTCGAAATGGATGTAGTAGAAGTGCAAGATGTGGAGCCTAGAGACAAGGGAGACTCTATGAAAGTGAGCGAGGGGGAATGTGCCCCAGGGGAAAGCAAGGGGAAAGGAAAAGAGATACTCGACCAGGATAATGAGGATGAAGGAAAAGCAGACGAAGAACAGAGCGAGGAAGAGCAGAGTGAGGAAGAGCAGAGTGAAGAAGAAATATTCACCGTTCGACCTCCCAGGATCATTCGCGTCGCAGCTTATACTGGGCCCGGTGTCCGCATCTACACTACCGTGAAGTGGCAAGACCCTTCGGGGCCAAAATGCATACACGGAGGCATGTGGTCCTCGGGTCCTGTTCCACGCACCGCAACAGTCAGTGTTGCTGTAAAACTCTCGATCGAACACGACGCGCACCTCGAGCGGGAGGCGAAAAACTATCAACTGTTCCCCAGCCACTTCTATGAACACTGGAACGGATACAACGTCATGCCTCCTCTGCGCGATCCTGTTCCCGTCGGGGCGCTTTGCCCGCAGTTCTACGGGTATTACACACCTGATGATCCAACTGACGGTACCAGTCGTCCTGATTATCTGAGTCCGTTATTGCTTCTGGAGCATTGTGGCTCCCAGATAATCCCAGCAGACCTGAACAAAGACGACAGGCAAGAGTGTGCATCGCTTCTCTTCCGCTTTCATCATGCGGGGTGGTTGCATGCCTCATTCGCAGAGCGGAACATCCTGTGGCAACAAGGCAAACCAACGGAGTGGCCAATCGAGCGGCCGTATAGCCAGCACAAGAGTTTCCGGCTGATAGATTTTGGCAGATCGCAGATGATAGAGACTCCCGGCAACAGGATGGCTGAGGAAGAGGAGGGTTTGCGGTTGTTCCGCTTGCATCATCACGCGACGGATTGAAAAATGTTTAGTGTCCTCACGTCGCTTTTGCTCGTATTTTCTACAACTGAATAGTTTCAGACCGCGTCGAGACCGTTCGAATTTTGCTTTCGTTAACTTGTATTTCATTATGGTATCCACAGAGAAGAAAGCACAATTACCCTAAGCGATAAAATGTTCTAATAAAAGTTTTCATCTTGAGGCTCGAGATCTAGTATAGGAAGGAAGCTAATGTGCTGGTTCACTCATCTCGTCCCCCGAAGGGGAGATGCGAGGCGACGGCAGTGACGGGGATGGGGGCGGTGATATCTCCGATTCTGTACTCTCGGATGCAGAGCCGGTGGGCGACGGGAATGACCCATCGTCCATGCTCTCAACAGTTGATGGCAACGGAGGAACATCCATGTTGGCGCGTATCGGCGAGGTGGGGTTCGCACGGAGCGAAGGATGTATGCTGCCTGTCGGTCGAGAAGGGAGGCGAGGAGTGAAGTCCTCTGTGTGTCTTGGAGACTGAGGTCGCGGAGGGACACTGCCAAACTTCGTGTGTGAGGAACCATATGAGTAGAAAGGCGCGGGTTCGCCGGGTGGTGCGGCAGGTAGAGGGGGAGAGCTACTGGTTGGAGGGTCTTCGAAAATTTCCCGAGCATTGCTGACCATGTCCTCCATCAGTGTATCCTGAGTGTAGAAGTATTAGCTCAGGCAATTCCAGAATAAGGAAGGACTGACCTTCCATGACTGGACACTCATAAGGTCCGCGCCCTTCGGGATTTCATCTTCACCAAAGATAACGGCGCCAAACACAATCGCCAGATTTTTAGCGTCCATCTTGTTCTTATCCGCATTGGATGCCACACGAGCTAGATGTTCAATCAGGGCGCGTAGAGTCGCACGGTGAACGGGAGGTAACCGCCGTATCTTCGACCGCAGTAGGGCGAAGCGATTCGACTGGTGTTCCACTAAAAAAAACAAGGTCAAATAATTTTCGGAATGCGATACTCTCGACTGCTTGCCTCGATCCTCCGAATGCTCTAAACGATCTTGCAGTGGATATCTAAACAATGGTTCTGGAAGCTCACGCAAATACAACTGGCCATGACACGTCAACGCCGTTATAGCACATAGTCATCTGGAAAATCAATACCTTCAATAGTGAGGATGCGGCATGGACATCGTCGGTAAGGGCGTTAAACTTGAAATTGGCTTCATTCCGCTCAATTTTGTGTTGTAACTGTGGAGCATTTTTATCAGAGGCATGAAACGTGCAAAAATCGAACCAACTTACATCTTGTACGACAGCGTGCCTGCCAGACATCTTGCACGGATGATCAGCACCCGATAAAAAAATAATTCAAAGAGCTCACTCTATAGATGCCTTCTGCATCTAACCCTCTCTGATCTACTTCTTGTATACAAATACGCACAATTTTTGGAATATCGCTTTCTCCAAGACCCCGAGCAGTGGCATAATCCACTAGACTAAAGCCGAAGATAAGGTCGTTGCATTCGCCAACATTATAGTTGTAATATAGTATCGGTTTGGCTATTGCAGATGCCAGGGAGCGAGGAAAATGAGTCGTGACTAGTGATACATCTTTTTCGGGGGAGATCTTGTCGACTACGGAACGTGCATGTGATGATAACTGCGTCTGAGTAGTAGTAGTCGCACTGCCGATGCGCTCAGAACTGCGAATGCAAGCAATAGAATCAATGCACCCACATCATGTTATCGAGGTATTTCTCCAGGACGCTCTTGACTGTGGTCGAATATTCATAGACGAAAGTCTCCAGGCTCTGAATAGTCCCTAAGACTCAGATACCAGTGAATGACCAGAATGCTGAACGGATTACCTTATAACCACTTGTCAGAATCCTGGTGCGCCTGAGTCTGAGGGTCTCCAACCAATGCACGCCTTTTCTGTATTCCTTATCTGAGCTTAAAAGTCAATCGCACGGCTTACGCAGACCGATACGCCACCTACCAGCCTCGTCAGCTTCTCGTTTCGCACGGACAGCACGAAGCGCGCTATTTTCTGAGCGTACACCTAAGCTCTCCTTGACAGTACCGCTCTTATCTAAGAATGTTATGAGTTGATTCAACTGTTTCTTCCCTGATAGGCACTTAGTTGAGCATGGTTGGAATCAAACATGTCATACCGTGTTGAGCAATATCAGAAAATGTGCCCGATGTAGAGGGCGAGCGATGTCGCGGCACAGGCGCGCTCCCAGATGGTCGTCGATCAAGGGGGCGTAACGGTTGGGGGGCAGTGACAACAGGTCGGGACGCTAGACTGGGGTTAGAGCGCGAACTGCTCAAAGGCGTTCCACTTTGCTCTGGATAAGGCGTAGTAGATGTCATTTGCGGGGGTGTGGCAGCTGCAGCCGCTTTGTGGTCCTTCAAACATCCTATGAGTGACTGCGAGATCAACTACTTCAGTACTGACTTCGACCTCTTGGCATTTCTTCAAGTAAGTGCGTTTCAGCTTTGGCAACGTATTCTCGGCATAGTCGGTGTAGGCAACGCCAGACTCTTTCAAATCCTCTTTGATGCGTTTGCGCGTACGCTCCTGCGTCTCCTAGCATCTGGATATTACAGACTTGACGGGAGGCTGAAGAAGGGGGTAGACGTACCTTGAGTGACGTCAAAGCATTAACAACATCTACCGTAAGTGTTGCAAGAAATGCTTGTCTAGTCTGCGCTTCTGCATCACTATATAAGAGACCACAGAACTGAAACTGGAGTAGAACCAACCCCTCTCGACGTTATCACGGACCTCGTTCCATGCTCTCCTTGCACTGCTAAGCTCCGTCCGATCGTCCAGAAAGTTGTCGATGGATTTCACCTTACGGTGGAGTCTAAGCAAAGATTCGACACTGAAACGCGCATCAAAGCGTGTTTTGATTAAACAGTAGAATTGCTCACTAGACTTCTTCTACACGTTTTCTGCGAAAATGATATTACAGTTAGGTGTATCGGTGGCGAGTTGAGTTGGCGCACCTCTCTTGGAAGAAACTTAAATATGAGTCCGTCAAGACCTTAAGATGATGTTCAAATAGCGGACTTGGACCAAGTTGCAAGAACGGCTCAGAAATGGATGGCCTGGGGGTAGCAAACGAGTCTGAGGATTGAGCAGCCATGATAGCACTTAACAAGTTGACAGGTCAGAGTTATATCTTGCTCCTGTTCCCCACAACACCCAAAACAGGGCTACACATAGACCCCGGATACCACTGACCGTTAAGAGTCGGGGCCCGGTAGGCAGACCAAACAGTCTTCCTTAGTCCTCAACGCACTACCATCCCACCTTGGCTTCTATCAACTGCGACCTCTACACTACTGCCAGTGAATATTGAGGGTCAGTGGATGCAAATAGAAGATCGCAATGGATTGAAACAATCTTGTTAACATATCCGATTCATCTACTGAATATATGGGTTTCCTCGGTCCCACATACAAAACCCTCCGGTCATGTGTCTCACAACATTACCGATGCACCTGATCCTTTCCGCGTATCAATAGTGAGCTGAATTTTGCCAATATCATTCTCTTTGACCCAATTCACGCGTACACTGTGAATGGGTCCTTTCATGAGTGGTAATTACTGCCGATTACGTCGCAACTCACCGAGTAAGGTCGTCAACAATATAAGTCGGGCGCTTTATCTCCTCCGTACAATTCTCGAAGTCTTCGCGGTTATGAGAGGTACACACTGCAAGCGTCTTTGCACCAGCGCTATTCCCTGATTGGATTCCAGACGGTGCATCCTCGATGACAAGACCTGTGGGGGATCAGGCACCGCAAAGGAACGGGTATCAAACTGACTAACACTTGGTCGCATCAATTCCAAGTCTCTTTGCGCCCTCAAGATATGGTGTGGGCTTTGGCTTGCCTTCAGTGACATCATCCGCCGTCACAAACCCTAATGTTGGGACCGGAATTTTGCACTTTGGTATACATTGGGTCGCGTAGTACCTCGAGGCTGTCGGTACAAAGAACTCCGGTGCACCGTTAACAGAGCTAGATCGGTACGCTACCTGATGTGACAATTGTCCACCTAGTGCGCATATCTTCGTGGGTATCGAGCTTTGGGTGATGCGGTGAACCGATTATGCAAGATGTGCAGCTTTGAAAGAATTACCTGAGTCAAAAATTCCACTGCTCCTTCGAGGGCTATCGGGTTACCTTCGATTACCAGGTCCTCGAAGCGTATAATTTCGCTCTGCATAATCGGCGCGGTGTGTCACAAGTAAATATGGAGCAATGGTTGCTTACACCCAAAAGTTGTGTATCTTGGATATTACATATTGTCTCGTCCTTCAGGGTATCGGTTAGTCTCCGTCCATGAGTTCTCTGCACGATCGGCAGGTGCGGTCCAAGTCTGTATTCCTCCGCAAATATTTTCCAGGCTGAGATGACTCCAGGAGTGGAATCTATGAGGGTCCTGGATTAAACAATCAGCTACGGCAGATCAAAATAATAGATTCAACTACCCATCCAGGTCGAAAAGGATCTACGAGAGGTTAACGTAGGCTGTATATCTTCCCATTAACAAGAGCGGTAAACAACGTACAGCGTCAACTGTCAGAACCTCCTGCGGCTGCGTCATGGCCGTCAAGACTTAAAAAATGGGATATACTCAGTGGTGCAGCAAACGCGGTGATAAGATAAGATCAACTAAATGATAACCGTGACTCGGACGTCCCATATTTGGTAGTAGTTAACCGTGACGAAACAATAAGATTGTATGCTTTGTGTGGACAACAACGACGACGATGCCACGGCAATGGATGCATACGACGCATTCCCGTCAGATCGCATCATAATCCCTATTGTGGAGAGGAAGAAGAACTATGGGTGTTCCCATTGTAAATCGTTTCATTGTTTCCGCTATTTTCCCACTAAGTAGGTGCGAGTATAAAGACTACCAGTGCCATAAGGCATGGTTCCTCCTCGCAGTGCGCATTACGCTACCTGACACCGTCGTTGACGACGTAGACTTGTGTCTCTTACCTTCCTTTAATCACCCTCTTTGTTCCCAACTTAGGGCATTGACTGCCATCACTCACAAGCTGGTCTTCGAAACGCTCACCGCTCTTAATTACATCTACGCAATGAAGGTTTCTGTATTCACAATTCTCCGTTTCTCTTCCTTCGTTGCTGCTCTTCCGAGCCTCAAGCGCCGCGGGGGAAGTTTTGTGTTGCAGAATGGTATCGACGCGATTAATTTGAAGTGGGTCGCGTTGGCTTCAAAGTATCCTATCTATCTAACCGCTCTGGCATTTAGTAATCAGTTTCAATCGCTGACGCCATCCTCGCCCTGCACATCTGGCAACGCCTGCGTTAACAGCCAATTTGCTCAATGTGTCAACGGGCAGTATGTCCTCACCTCGTGCGGATCAGGTTTAATGTAAGCTTTGTGTATGTTCCAATGGCGACTTTGCGATACTGAATCGTCTTAGTTGTGCTGCGCTTCCTCTGGTTAATTCTGCTGGGACCAGCATCACTTGCACGACTCAACAAGATCTGAACTCTCGCATTGCGGCCACTGGCGCCACTGCCAACGGGACAACCACAACAGGCAGCCCATCCAATGTCACCCCGACAGGCAGCCCCTCGAGCTTCAGCGTCTCATCCAGATCGTCTACAGGCACTGGATCGAGTTCTAACTCAAGTGATCAGACTTCCCTCACGCTGCTTTCAAGCCTCGTCGCTCCTAATTTTGCTCAGACCGGTCTCAACACAAGCACCTCCAAGGCGGGGGAAGTTGCTTCTTTGAAATCCACCAACAACTTCATCAACTTCTGTGCCACGTTGCCCAACCTCCCCATTACAAATGGCCAGCAGATTAAGACGGGCTCCTGCAACCCCGCTCCCATGGGTGCCATCCCTTCCACCACCAATATGCCAAGCGCGAAGTTTGTCAGTCCCAACAACTTAGCTGTTGTTCCAGCAAACACCACCTTCCAGGTGACGCTGGCGATCAAGGGACTCGCAACTGGGTTCTTTGTTAATCCGGATACCAATTACTTCGCCGCTCCCCAGTCACTCGACTCCACTTCAGGGCAGATTCAGGGTCACTCTCATATCGTTATCGAGGCTCTCGAGTCACTCACACAGACTACACCCACCAACCCTAACAAGTTTGCGTTCTTCGTTGGCTTAAACAGCAAGGCAGATGCAAAGGGTCAACTTTACGCCAACGTCACTGGCGGTCTTCCTGCGGGCACGTACAAGATGTCTACCATTGTCACTGCGATGAACCATCAACCTGTCCTCGTCGCTGTGGCGCAGCACGGAACACTGGATGATCAGATCTACGTAAGTTGCATTTTATGTGTAGCTTCACCCCGTCTAACAAATGTATTAGTTCACTGTTGCTGCCCCTGGTCAGAATGGCACAACGACAACGACAACCTCCATTCGTGGCTGAAAACCTTCTGCATCGCCTTAGAGCTCCAGCACTCCCTTTCGCAAGCGCTGGGCATACCCGCACCTGCGAGTGCTGCATCCACCGCATTCGTCATTTTTGATCATCATTCGCAATGGGCTGAGTTTACTTGTATCACCTTCAGTCACCAGTGTAGCGATTATAATACCGTGCATCCCTTTGTTTCCGTAGCTTATATCCAGCAGTCATGAGTCAATAAATGAAATGATTTTGAGTCCATCCTTACAGCTCCAGCCTGAGATTCGATGTTTGTGCTGTATATAATAGCATAGTGTTAGAGTCATTCCCCCCTGTGCATGCTATGAAGAGAGCTACATAGAATGTGTGGCAGGGGTGCGCTCGATGTCCAGCGCTGGCGCTCAAACGTTTATGAATGCAGTGACCGACCTTACAGAGCAATGAGATCGCAACCTGAAGGCGCATATCTTTGCTTGAAAATTATAGTGGACTGTCTACATTCTAATCTCCCCTATGTAGATTAGAATATTTAGAAGGAAAAGTCAAGACTTCAAGCTTCAATCTTCAGGGGCGACTGCGTGTATGCTGAGTCAATACTCACAATATTCCAACGCTTCCTCCTACATTCTATACCAGAAATCTCCACCAAAAGCGTTGACCACCAGCGCTAAATAATTTTACCTTCAGGTTGCGTCTAAGATCCCCACAATGGATGCTCTCCTCGGCAAAGCTAAGTAACAAGAAGCTTCGAAGAATGCGCCACACGAGAATATCACTGGCAGGACAGCAGTAGAATACCCCATGGCCAGAGGGACCTATGCAGCATGTGTTTCCGAATCACATCGTCCATCCTACTTCCTACTTATACCTATTTAGGATTTGAGTGAAAGTTAAATGCCTAGAGAAGGTGTTGACACAACTGAAAGATAATATAAGGAGAGACTGGCACGCGAGAAGGAGATACTTGTGGCGGCAGGCATGCCAATTTATATTTGATGGTGAAGTCGCAGTGCGCACATTCTAGCCTGCTTATAACTTACTCGTAATGTCTCAGCGTTTGGCGTCTTCGCATGGAAACGGCTGTCCGGTGGCCCGGGACGAGCTGGCCAACCGCAATGTTTTCGACTGTATGTTTGTCACTTTAGAACAATTTGTGTTAAATTCTTACCTTCCGAGTCATCGTAGTTGCTAGCCTTTGACGTCTACGGTCCCGCAGTGGTGCACCAACAGCTGCTGATGACATTTATGAGTCCCTGCATCTAAACATCCACTTATATGCCATATACTCCAATTACTGACTGATGGAATCAGCGAAGATAGGGGAAGGATTGGCCGCACAGATATCTCCGAGAGCTGGGCGATTCACTTCCTCAAAGTCAGCGGATCAGAGGACAGTAACTACTTCTTTATACAGCGTCAGCTGCTTCACCACCTGAAGCCCACATGCAGATCAGGTAGTCAGCCACCGAAGTAAGAACTAAGCCAAATGTCTGGGCGATTGATTATTATACGATGACTACTGGCATGATAAAAGAAAGAACGAACTTGTCTTCCTTCTATTAGGAGAGACTATGTGACCACTGATGATCATAGCGATCAACGCACTGGCTTAGCATTTATCACTGCCAGCAGGTATGGGACGTGACATATATCCTCCAGGAGGGCCCCAGCGGTAGCTGTTCCGAGTCCGTAGTTGCGATTGTTTGGTCTATAGCTTGAAAAAGCATTACGTAAATAACTGCATTACTGCCAAAGTCGGTTCACTTGATGAAGCAAAAGCATTCGATTCAACCGTGACGGGGACGTGAAAACTCCCTCTCCTTGCCCCGCGTAAGTCTGCAGAAGTGTTGATCATAAAATCCATCAGTGATCTCACCAAAAAATTCAGTTTACCGTCTAGACATCTACCTGATATGACCAACTCGTTTGTGATCCGAGTTCCAGCAACCTCGGCCAATATTGGTCCTGGCTTCGATGTCGTCGGCTTGTCACTTTCACTCTATCTCACTCTCACCGTCACTAGCGGAGAGCCCTCTTCCGTCCCACCGAAGATCACATACTCGGGTGAAGGAGCTGACGAAGTCCCGCTTGACCCCTACCGCAACCTCACCACCCGTGTAGCGCTCTACGTCCTGCGCTGCAATGGTCATAGATCTTTCCCTTCTGACCTAGTTAGTATCCACTGCGATAACCAGATACCCTTCGGACGCGGACTCGGCTCGTCCGGCGCAGCGGTGATCGCGGGCGTTCTCCTCGGAAACAGTCTCGGCAAGCTCGACCTCTCCCAAGAGCGAATATTAGACCACGCACTCATGGTCGAGCGTCACCCCGACAATGTAACAGCTGCACTTGTTGGCGGATTTGTGGGATCATACCTTAGAGAGCTAGATCCACAAGCTACCGAAGCAGCACAAGTCCCCCTCTCCGAAGTCCTACCAGAATATCCCACCGATGCTGGAGAAGACTGGGGCCTTTCCCCACCTGTACCGCCGCTGGGTATTGGACATTACGTGCGATTTAAATGGAACAGCAGCATCAAAGCTGTTGCCATTATTCCCCGATTTGAGTTGAGTACCGCAAAAGCACGAGCTGTGCTACCAGAAACTTACTCGAGGAAGGATCTGGTACGTGTTGTCGCATGGAGTATAATGTCCCGAATTGAAAGAATTCCCTTCAGGTTTTCAATATGCAACGGTTAGCCGTCCTCACCACAGCTCTCGGTCAGACTCCACCAGACCCAGAATTGATTTTCGAGGCTATGAAAGATCGCGTGCATCAGCCGTATAGAAATACTCTCGTGCATACCCTCCTCTGTTAGGAATTCCCATCTTGACACTTTTTTTTCTAGATACCCGGCCTGCCAGCAGTTACTTCCTTAATTACGCCTGCTTCACATCCTGGTTTGCTTGGTATATGCCTCTCTGGTGCAGGCCCGACCATCCTTGCACTTGCAACTCACAATTTTGAGAGCATCGCTGAGCAAATACGGGAAATCTTCCGCCAGGAGCAGATCGAAGTAGATTGGAAAATACTGAATGTAGCGGAGGGGAGCACCGTAACATATTGTTAGTCTATGTCCTGCTCGGCGCCAATGGTTGGAACCGGACACCATGTCAATCAAAAAATCAAAAGCTTGTCTTCTCCTTCCCGTTATCGACGCGATGGAGAGAAGTGTTGGTAAAATTCATAAGGAAGGTCGTCGTCCTTACGTGGGACGTAGGTTGTGGGAAAGTATTCCGTTCTTATATGTAGAACCGACATTTTACACGAGGAGCAGTAGCAGAAAGTGTGGATTGTTCATGATTGGCTGGGGCTATAGCTACATGAATGATGCAGCGCACGTGAATTACGCCTACACGCACTAGCCCGGATTAACTTATTTATTCACTGCCCTACGTACTATCGTAGCTAAGTTCTGATTCCGTGGCTATCATAAAATGAAGAAATCAGAACGGTATCATGAAGTGGGTATGTTTAAGCATGTCTATCGTATCCGTCGCATTGTCCATACTAAAAGTGAGATGCAGGCCCATCCCTCAAACCCTTGCAGTTAGACAAACAGCCCTCATCGCAACTAGCGACGCCGAATGTCCATCGAATGGCAGATCTACTGTAAACATCACATCACTGCGGTCATTGTTGAGGTAAACCGGTAGGGTGACTAGGTCAGCAGGCCGTTCCTCGTTGTTGGAGTCATCTTGCACCCAGCGGATTTGAGAGGCATTGAGTCGAACAGCTCGCCCATCATTGAGGACCAGCTTCTCATTCTCTGCATCCCACGCGGCACCCTCCAGGACAAGACCTACAGAGGTTGTTTGGTTTTGGTGCATAGTGCAGAAGAGCGACAACATACCGTCAACAATGAATGCACCCGGGTCGTTCATCTGGCCAATGTCGAGGCGCAGGTGGAGCGTCTCAAGACTCCACCGTTTCCGATGCGCAACAGCTTGACGGGTCGCTGTGATATATGCCTCAGGGAAGAACAGTCCACCAAGCCACACCTCGACGTTGCTAAGATTTTGTTGCACGGCCGTTATGCCATCGAGCTGAGACAACCGGCGAGCCAGGTCTGGAATCCATTCTGATACGGACATGGCCTTTGGCACCTTGTACCTCCTCCAGTGAGTAGGGATAGTTCCTATCATGAGTCAGTATTCGATGCAGAGAGAAAGGCATCAACAAAGAACCTTTTGTCAGGGAGCTCATCAAGGTTCGCAGGTGATTTGTCTGCTTAAGTTCTCCCTCACACACCTTCACCACGTCTACCAGGTCCTTTCGAACCTGGTCGAGAAGTTTACGACCGATCATAGCCTCCCGGAAGAACAAGCGATGAAGAGGATCGGGATTGTCATTGGATTGCTTTGGTAGAGTATTTAATGTCTAAAGCAGGGCAATAAGCGATACGCGAACAACGGTACGTCAAGAAACTCACCGAAGGCAGCTGAGTGAGCCATTCGCGGCACCGCTCGTGAAGGTTGCGCATCCATGCAGGCTGCTGCGAGGGTTGACCCTTGGAAGGACCAACCGCACTCCCAAGCTCATCATCATCTGCCAGAGTGCGCATTTTGCGCAATTTACCAAGCAGCTCGTTACCTACAAACAACGCAATCAGAGAGGAAACAATGGAGATATATCTTGCGTACCTTGTGCTACGGCAATAACCCGCTCTGCAGTCGGAGGAAGACTAAGCCATGAAGGTGGTTCGCGATCAGGCAGGCGTTGTACCCAAGACAGGAAATGCTCTAGCTTGGTACCATCTGGAGCTCCAAGTGCATGGTCTCCACCGATAGTTGGAACAAGATCAAAGTCAACATTGTACGCAGCAGGCGTAAAGAGCTTGTCGACAAATGCGTCCAAAATGCGTTGATCGAAATCACTGTCAACTCTTCCTCCATAAACGGACTGTTTGATAAGCGTTCTCAGGGCATCCCAAGGAATGGATGCAGGGTCTACATTTGCGCGTCCTTTGGCAACCGCATTAAGCCAGGTGTCGATGGTTCCAAAAGCCGAAGACATATCGGAGTCATTAAAGTCGTAAATCTTGCTCCAGCCTAAGGGAACATAGCGGAGACGCTCCTGGACAACAGCATGGAACCAGGCCAGTAGGAAGTACAGACGAATTTTCTCTGCTGGACCTTGCGCTAACCGTTGTGACGTTATGGATCCAAGAGAGTCCAAGAGATTTGCCTTGATTCCCGGCAGAGGCTCATTCATGATGATGCGCGACTGGCGTAATATGTTAACAGGGATGGAAGGATTCGCTTCCAAAGTCAGGAAGAGGCGGAAGTTTCGATGAGGATTCAATGTCTGGAGCTTCTTCTCCAGCTGTCCTAGCCATGTAGGAGCGAGATGCACGTTCTTCAGAAGCACCCATGTGCCTTGACGGGATGCTGCTGCGATTGCTTGGTCTGCCAATGTGAATCCTTCTTGAGAGCCCATGGCCACGGATGATGAACGTGCACCCGTAGACTGTATGAGGTTTTCTACACGGTAACTGGCATCGTAACCTGTAACCGATACAAGGGCTAAAGGAGTTGCTGCTGGCACTTCATTGGAGACCATGGCACTCAAGTCCAACTCCGATGATAAATCGCTCTGGAACACAGTTCGGACGAATAGAGCTGCGGACTGCAGTAGTCTGTCCGGCCTGAGGCACTTGACAATGAGCAATGCACGTAGCGCTTCGACGGCAGCTACAATCAGATCAGTCGCCGCCCACAATAATGATAATTAGCAGACACTCACGCATGCTCGGTTCCCATGGCATTGGAACGATAGATTCGGGATCGCTCGATTGCAAGAAAGGAGTCCAATCATCTGAATGTTCCAGTATGTTGTTGAGAACCGGCTTGAACAGGGAGTGCTTTGCATAACTCTCCAAGTGCATCATCTGGTCTGGCGTAAGTATTGAAGAAGCAGGCTGCTGGGTTGCGGCAACTGTAGAGACTCCGATGTCTTGCCCACTCTCCAGTAGGAACTCTAGTCCGTCGCTGATCTCCTCCATTCCCCGGAGCTTGACTTGAGCTAGAAGAACGGCGAGCATCACATGGTCACGATGAAGAAGAGCCGTAGAAGTCCGCCTGTAGACAATCAAAAACAAGTCGTTCAGGAGGATCTCGCGTCGGTGATGGTGATCGGATACGTTCTTGAGATTAGGATTGTGATGCAGAACGTAGTCGAATATGTCCAAGAAGAACCGCAGCGAGAATTGATAGAAATGGTTGACCAGGTTGAGCTGCTCGAGAATGAAAAAGACGGAACTGCATGCCTGTGCCAAAGGCAGATACTCTGCAGTCACTTGTTCCACCTCCTTCATGACGATATCTGTCTCTTCGACTTTGGACGTAATCTCTGCAGCCTCTCGCTTGAGGGTCTCCAAGGTGCCGATGACTTTGTCATCATCGAGAATATTCCCTGTTGAGTCGTTCAGAGCTTGTAGCAGCAACTTTTCGAGCGTGCGGAGGCGCAGTCGGAACTCTCCTTGAGCCTTCATCAGGTCAGTTCTCTTGCGTTCAGTATCCGGACGTTCGACTTTGAGAACCTGGTCAAGGGACTGACTCTGGAGACTACTCCTCGTCATTGTGAAGTTGACAAAGGTCACCCTGCTGCAGATATCCGGAGAGAACTCGACAGAGGGGTCACGAGTGGACAAGAACATGGTAAACGAAGGAGAGAAGTCGATGTCCTGGCTGCCAAGGCGGATGAGAACACGACCACCTGTTCTCCGAATTTCCTTGTTCAGCACAGCATTCAAGATAGGATCGAGATGTTCGACATCTTGGATAAGCAAAGGATTGCCGAAACGAAGAGCGCTCTCAAGGACCTTGAGGAATGCCTCATCCAAGAAGCTGGTGACAGTGATCTTGCGGTCCTTGTATTCGTTAAGAAGGAATGTGGTGGCCTGTCCGGTGGGATCGATAATAAGAGGGTAGCGGTTGAATCGTTTCAGCATGATTGCGTTCTCCATGGTCAGGTTGTCCGACGGGAGCGACTTCGATTGCCAACTCAGGCGGTCATCAGCAGTTGATAGATATTCCGTGAGTGAAAGCTCTTGCTTGAACTTGATGCTTGCGTCGTGAAGATGACCCGACCAATCTTGCCACATGACCTCGCGATAATGTTGGTCGAAGAAGCCGCCATAAGCTAAGAAGGCAGCTGAAAGCAGGACATCACCAACGATGGTGCTCATTTCCGCATCAAATGTGCGACTCCCGGCCTCCCAACGGCCTTTCTCCGATGACAAACTTTCAAGAAGCTTCATGCTCCTGTCTACTTTGCTCTGTACGCGCTCCATTTCTGACTTGATGGCTTGAGTCTCGCTGATAAGCAAAGCATACTCCTCTTTGTAGGTTGCGATCTTGGCCTCCAACTCGGCGACAATAGTGATGATTTGGGCGGCCTGTTTCTTTGTCATCTCTGCCTGTGTCTCCAGTGACTGAACCTCATTGCGCAAAGGCTCCACCTTGTCGAGAATCTCAGAGAAGCGTACTTGAGCGAGGACCCATTTCACCAGGGGACCACAGGCTTTACTCGCATGCTGTACTGTCTCAAAGTTGAACGAAGGTCGGCTCAAGAAGTCCTTTTTCATCAGCTCGCGAAGGGGCTTCGTCATTTGACTATTGGTGTCAAAGTTGACGATCCTCTGAATGAAGTCATCCCTGCGAAGGATACCCTGAACAGTGCGCCAGCTGTCGATCTTGTGTCCCAACAGGGTACACACGGACTCCATGGCAAGCTTCACTGCCTCAGGAGGGTTCGCCATGGTTCTAACCTCTTGGAGATGCTGCCTCTTGATATTGCTAACAGCAGACTGGGCTTCCAGGACAGCTGGTTCCGCGTCAGCCAAGTCAGCCATGACAACGGATCGACGTTGTGCGATGTGTTTATCCTGCTCGACAAGGGCCGCCTGGATTTCTATCGAAGCAGTCTTCTTCTGTTCAGCTTCCTGCTGATCTGCGACCATGCGCTTGAGCTTCTCGTTGGCTTCAGCATCTTTCGCCTGCAGTTGAGATCGTTTGATGGCCAAACTCTTGCGTAGTTCCTCAACTTGGGTGACGGTATCCTTCAGCTTATCGAGGCCAACGTGCAGATGGCGCTGTTGCTCCTCGAGCTCATCACGTTTCTCGTTAAAGAGTCGAACATATTGATTGATACTGTAGAGAACGTGAATCTCACATCACAGTGAGGGACAAATGAAACTCACAAGTCCAAATAGTGACGCGGCGTGACATAGTTATAGCGACCTTGCCGGCGACTCAGACGTTGGTTGATCTGGTGTAATGACGAGTGAACGTAAACCAGTGCATTCACCACTGCTGTGCGATGAACGGGTGGCATGGACAAGTCGCGATATGCGATGGGGAAGAGGGCAGGAGGGGCGTAGGAAGGCAAATCGAGATCAATTGTGTGCGTGAACTCCATCCCGACTTGATAGAAGGCCTGGTCGGACCAGTCACCGAACCAGTCAAGAACACAACGATTGAACAATGCAGGCGACGTCGCAGCACGAGAAGCAAGGCCATTCTCGGGAGGGTTCATAGTGAAAACGACATGCAGATTTTTAGCGACTTGTTGAGTGAACCATCGATAAAGCTCCTCATGCGAGTCGAGCATCAGGCCATCCCTTTGAGAACCTTCTTTGCAAGCTGTCATGAGTGCAGCGTGTTCATCTCCTTCAAAAAGACCGGGAACCTCGGCGTTAGCAAGGAGCGTGTTCATCCGTTCCAAAAAGCCAGAGTCAAGGACGTTGGACTCGTCCATAATGAAGCAAACCTTCTCGCCCTTGCATCCAGATCGACGCAGAACTGTCCGTAGATCGTCATCGAAATCATCGCCAGTGTACTTATTGGAGACCTTAATCTGGAAAATGCTGAGCCCATTGAGCCATGCGACGAAGCGCGAGAGAGTGGTCTGCTCAAAAGTCAAAAACATAGAATCGTTGAGAAGAAAGTGATACTTGCCTTGCCGCTTCCACTGACTCCAATAAGAAGTAGATGCCCCTGCACCTGGCGGAACACTCGGTCAATTCGTAGGACGTGATCGAGGACATCGTTGAAGAGAACAAGGGGTACGTCCAATTCTTCTTCATAGAAGACTCGGAGGCGAGCTTTCGTATACTCACGAAGCTCCTCGCGGTCAACAGGGATATAAAATTTGGACGTCCAATTGGAAAAGAGGATCGGTCTGTGGAGGGCCTCATCTCGGTTGATCGTTGGGAAGTGCTCCATAGCTGCGTTGTCGATGTGTTCATCGGTCCAAGTCTTTTCTTCCTCCGTGACAAGACGATCTTGGAATAGGCGCAAGGCCTCATGTGCCCAGACACGGACAAGCCCTTCGACAGACAACATTTCCAATGGTCGAATAGCCTCGTAGATACCACGAACCCATCTAGTCAGCTCACGAGGACTGTAGACGTAGTGTGCTTGGATATCGGTTGTGAAGTGCTTCTGAGATGCGAGATAGAAAGCGACCATGGCATCTGTCAGCGGCTCCGCATATGCCCGCAGGGTTGGGACCACTTTCAAAAGTGCTCTGTTGTACGTGCCATAAATCTGTTTCAAGGAAACCTCTCCAGGATAATCCACCATGACGAGGGGGGCATGGCGAAGGAAACGATGGCTAAGAGGTACACGTCCAGGATCAGTGGGAGGGTTGCAAGCACCCACAAACTGAATGCGCTCCAACTTGACCCAGGCCATGTCACTGGAACGCCAGTAACCTCCGCATTCGACAAGCTGACGCAAGAAAGAGATGACTCGCTGAGTGCCGTATTTATCTTGAGCAGGCAGGTTGATCTCATCGCAGAAGACAACCAACCACCGTCCAATCTGCACTGGGGCAAGAATGACACCATTTGGAGTCTTGCGGTACTCGCAATATTGCTCAAAGGTCTTCAAAATGAGCTCTGGCGTGGTGGCGCTGGAGAAGTTTAGGCCAACGACTTCCATGTCGGGAAGCTTGCGCAATGCACTGAAAAGAGTCATTGTCTTTCCAGAGCCAGGAGGGCCGCAGAGCATCAGAGGCTTGTGCTCTGAAAGCCAAGAGTACAGCACTTCTTCGTGGCGCACAGTGTCCATCGTAGGTACAACGATGTCTGAAGATGTGACGGCATGGGCATCGATCTCGATTGAGGGCACTTTAGACTGCCAGGCGATCCAGTCACCACTGGCGATCTGGACGTCAAAGTCAATGAGGGAGCTTTCGGAACCCATCGCTGGGAGGTCGATGCCAGTTTGCTTGCGCAAGAAGTCGCCCATCTCAGCACGAAGGTCGAGTTTGGCGTCACCTGAAAATGCCCAAATGATGCTCACAAGCAGTCGCTTGGTGACATACTGCTCCACTTTCTCGGATGCAAGAGGGAAATCGGAGTGTTGCAGGTTATATTCGATGACATTGCGAGCCGTTTTGTTGAGCAGCGAGAAAAGAGTGTGCAAAGCACGTGTCGAGGTGAAGTCCATGATGTGATCTATAGACTCGGCGAAAGCCAGAGCAGCGCTGACAAGATCTCCATCGGCGAAATAGCGCTCGAGAATCGACGCAATCTGTACTTGAGTAGCGAGGTTAGCGGAGTTAGACGCGTCAGCGGCAAGCGCATCAGTACGACGGCCCGGAATGTCAATAACATCTTCATCATCCGCATCCAGAGGCACCGTCGAAAGAGTGTTGAGGTAGTGTCGGTAGACCATTGATGGGTCAATGACGTCTTCGCTGAACCAGATCATACCACAACGACTGACAGTGGCCAAGGTGGCATAACGAAGATGCTCAACCTCGAACATGATGCGAACATTAGGAGGGAGGTTCAGACGTTCACCATTAGGCAGCGTGAGCAGTTTGTTGTCGTCCAACACACTGTAATCGCGTTAGACGATCGCATAATCCATCCAATACATGATACTTGCCTATTCAGGTTCTCGACCCACTCAGGATCGACATCGCCATCGAAGATGATCCAGTGTCTCTTGCTACTTTCACCACGGACGTCATCAACAATCTTGCGCAGGATGTGGGTAAACAACCCGTCGTTCCATTCACGCGTCGTGGGATCGAGAGTGCCGTACAGTGCATCCTTGTGCATAGCCTTGGGGTCAATGACATAGGGGACTCCCTCTGTGCCATCGAGCCTCTCAAGAGCGGCAAGCAGGACCTGCCAAGCATTGGTCTTCCCTGTACCCGACGGCCCAACCATCATAAGACCGTGCTGGATCTTCTGAATCTGATAGAGTTGAAGAATCTTGGCAACCCATCGTTCCCCATCGACAAGGCGGCGTTCCGCACAAACCTTGAGAATTTGCTCGCGCAAAGCATCGAGGTCGACCGGAACATAGTCAGTACCGGGGAAGACATCGGCAAGCAGGCTAGCCAAAGTAAGTCATTTATCGTTATAGGACGCACAAACCTCACCTTGTAAGCAAAGGAACATCATCAGCGACCAACTTCGGCACGATTGTCTCCGTGACACTCTGGATGAGAATAATTTGTTCCGAGATGCTATCGGAAAGAACTGCTGGATCATCTGCGTCTTCGGATTTCGCACTCTGCAGGCGCTCTCGCTTCAAGATACCAGCACTTGCAAGGACAGCTTTCAGAGCACGGAGACCGAAATCATAATGCGGCTGGGGAGAGAGTTGCTCGTCGCAAAGATTGAAGAAAGGTACAATCTTCGAAGCGAGTGATTCTGCTGTGCGGAAACCTTGTGAAAAGAGCATGACCTGGGCAATCAGTTCGCGGTCGGGTCTCGTCATTGCCATCCTGAACGAAAAACACGTGCTCAGAAGGGGACGCATAACAAGGTAGATGGAACATACGGTCTGAACAACTTCGTCAAGTTGGGCGGGAGCTGAGACCGGCCAGCGTAGTTAGGGTTAGTCGTGATGAAAATACCTTTTGCATAAATTAGCCCAGTATCATCATGTATTGTGAAATTATTACCGATGTTCTTATTGATCTTGAGATTTTTGCCGACAAGCTCAATTTCGATGTTAGGGTTCTTCGCCAATGCCACAAGACCCTGCTGAATGCTCTGTACTTGCTGCGATACAGCACTGAGAATACGTTCCTCAAGTCGGTTGAACTCGTCGAAACATCCCCATGCCCCGACTTGACAAAGACCAACGAAGATGCGACCCATGGCTTGGAAGTCGAAAGTCTCGTCGCAACAAAAGACCAAAACGAAACGTCCCAGCTGGACGCCAAGAGCTTTGACGGACTCTGTTTTGCCTGAGTTTCACCGTCCCGTTAGTCTGGCAGTGTAAGATACAGGCTGCGTCCTTACCTGTACCAGCGGGACCGAAAGGTGAGCCTCCCAGCTGATTGTCGAGAGCCTGAGTCAATGTCAAGTACACTCGGTCTGTCAACGGTGTCTGAACCAGACGATCGGGGACACCAAGGTACTCCCATCCGTAAGGGAATGATGCATCGGCGACGCAGATGGCAAGCCTGTCTAGTGCGTTTTCAACAGATCCGTCCAAGTAGAAGCGCATTTGTGACAGCCACGTGAATGCCTTGGTGTCCGTGACACGCTGCTGGATGAGAGTACGAATAACATCTCTTTGGTGGACCAGTTCAGTAATGAGGTGCTCGCACTTGCGCCGGGTGACGGGGCTCAGTTCCTGCAAGACGATGTCCGCAAGAAGGTCGAGTGCCTGACCAACCGTTTCAAGTGGAGCTTCCGGGAGCGTTCCGGACTCAAGAGTGGCGTCGACGGAAATAGTCCATGCAACCTGAACGGCTAGAGTGACTAATTGTGCCGGATATTTCTCCATCCACGTCATGAGCTGGTCCATTACAAGGGGGGAACCGGTGCCGTAGAAGGATGTTAGTTCGCTAACAGCATCGCTTAATAGATCCGCAAGAGACAAGCGCATCATGGATTCGAGCTTCGCGAGCCAGTCGTTGATTTTGGGGTAGTCCTTGAGTAGAATAGGTTCGCTGAATTTAACCTCCTCCCCTTCGCGCGAGGCCATGCCCTGGATCTGAGTGAGGTCCTCGTCGAGCTTGATGGTCGAAATACCAGCAAACATCTTTTTCAGATGTTTCATGATGCGCACGATATCTTTGCTGTTACCGATGATTTCCAACAGGTCCTCGTCACCAACAAAGTAGAACCGAGGGAACGAAGACCGCTCGCGCTCGAGGTATTCACCAAGTGCCTTCTGGATCTTGTTCAAGAGGTCCGCCAGACGCTCCAAGCTTTTCTGGATGCCCTGGATGTTCATGACATCTATGACAAAGGGTGACTTGTACACTTTCTTCATCACAGTGAGAAACTCTGCATTGATGTTTTGGAAGCGGGCGCTTTCCACCGGAAGGAGGTGCTTGATGTCCGCACTGCCCGAGAAGATACCCTCGAGATAAACCCATTGACGCTGTACGTCAATCCAGACATCTAAAGCCATATCAGGCGAGTTTCAGCGATGAAATATGCTACGTTCTTACCGAAGAGGACATGAATCCTGTTGAGTTTCTCCTCCCACGATCCTGCCTCTTCCTCGAAAACTGGGGAAAGTCAGATCAATATCTATGGTACAGAATTACGTCACTTACCCTTGTAGTATGGCGACAGTTTCATTGCAGTCAAAGAGTTCAAGTTCTCGCTGCACTTGTTAAAGAGGTCATCCCATGCTCTGCAATGTGGTGAGCATCCGCTGAATGACATTAACGAGGATATTTACCTGATAAGACGACACTTGTTCTGATAATTGACAAGATCGAGCGTGTAGTTTGTCCATATTTCCTTCACTTGTTTGATATACTCTTCAAGGGCCATCTTCAAAATACATTATTAGGCAGAATCAGAGGAACCTGACGATGCCACCCACCTCACCCTGTGCTTGGATGATAACCTCACGGATGGGGGTCTCATTCTTCTTGAGATCTAGGTCGTAGACATGACCAAGAGTCATGCTGTATGACAATCAGCATGAAGAACTGACGCGCACTAACTCGGAAGCAGCTCACAGCGTCAAACTGATCTGGGACGGAAGTCTCAAAACCTTGAAGAGTTGCTTCCAGTGTCTATCCTTCAGCGCCTCCGACTTCAAGTCCGAAATGAGTGAATTCGACTTCAAAAGTCCACGCAGGACGTCCTGGACATATTCGAAGGCTGCGTACTGCCTCATTCGCGTAGGCATGTCCCTTGTCGACGACAACAGGCCATCGAGCTGTTGCCTCAGCTTCCTCGGTTGTACCGTGGACCACGACATCTCTCTCAGCTCGCCAATCTGGCTCCATACACCAGACAACGCCGTCCACACTGCCTTGAGGTCACGTAGCTCCTCGAAGACTGGTTCAAGACGCGTGTGACGCGTCAGCTCGAGGTCTAGCGCCTCCTTCGCTCTACAGACAAGGTCGTATTCCTCTTCTACACGAGTAAGCTTCCCCTCGAACACGTTAATAGTATTCATGGCCGTGTCTGCGCGCAGGCTGCCTTGCACGGGACGTGTCTGCTCCCATTCCAATAAGATATCGTTGATCTTGTTCTCTACGATCTTGTCTTCAGCCACTATCTTAAGCTGGAGGCCCGCTGCACGACCAGAACATCAGCCATAAGTACCAATACAAGTGAGAATACCCCATACCCAGCTGCTCTTGAATGGAATCATTCTTCCTTTTAAGGATCTCATTGTATGCACTCCACTCTCCTCTAAGTTGGTCGCTGTAAAGCCAATCTTCTGGGAATTGGTATCGAAAGCGCTCTAGTGTCTTCTCGCCGTTAGCACACAGCTCTATCATTGGACCCCATGTCTTGGTCTTGCGCTTGAGGTCCTGGACGAAGGTAATAAATGTCACTGCAGCGGCAGTGGATGAGTTGGAGGGACTGAATGCCTGCAACAATGTTGATGAGCTGAATGCTTTGGTTGGGATTCTTGTACTGACCTCCATGATTGCTTGAGGGAACCTCACGCTTGACGCGTCCACCGAAACTTCATGTCAAATATCCGTGAGAAATTATGGCATAAGCAGACCATCGTTGTCCAAAGTTCAAGTACTGGCAACTGCCCATCCAGTATCCCGTTGAAAATATCTACCCATCATGTCTGGACGCCAACAAAGGGTATTGGTACAGCCCATCGTGCGTTTCCCACTTTAAAAATGCATCCAGAATCTATTTATTGATGATTTTCACTCGCACAGAACATAATCTTCAAAAACCTGCAGCAGGTCCGCTTCAGCATGCCAATCCACCCTCCCTGACACTGACTTGCACAACACAGCGAACAAAGGTCGTGATATGGCTGTACGACAATATCGAGATGCGGATCGAAGGTCGTATCATTGTGCGTGCACTTCCTTGTCCCGAACATCGTGAGCGTTGAAGCGCATCAGGCCAACCACATATTTGACTGACGCGTGCGATCTTGATTCTTTCTCCTTTTCTTAAATTATCTCTTCATGTCCACTGAGCTGACGCGACGTATCTTGTCAGGGATTTGACGAATTCATGAATGTCGTTATAGATGAGGCTGCAGAAGTCTACGTCAAAGACGCGAAGCCACGGCGAGAGCTTGGTAAGATCTCTTATCTTGTTTTTGTGGACATGAGCCTTACCACTACAACAGGTCGTATACTACTAAAAGGCGATAACATCACCCTTATCCAACAGATTGTATGATACGATGGCTCTTGTTCATGTAAAACCTTGTCTTTCTGCACACACCGGTATATGATGTGCACCTACAATGTATCATAATAATTGTGCTGCTACTGACGTACTTCAACCAACGTTCGTGCTGCGTCTGAGAACAACTCGATAACAAAAACATTTGTGAACGGAGAATTATAGATTGTAAATCGGCAACAACCTCGTAAGACTAAGTGCTTGTCTACACAGTGGACACTCCGCCTTCTCTCGTCCCCATCCCACAATGCAACCCCAGCAGAACATATGTCCGCACTCTGTTGCACAGCTATCAGTCCGTTCCTCCAGACAAAGTGTGCACGTCCTCCCTGCACGCAGGTGCGGTGGTATCGACGTGACATCCAAAATCGTATTCTCGTCCTCTTCGGCTGGCTTCACCTCGGACTCAGAGGCAGTGACGCCAAGCAAGGTAGAGACAGGCCGGTCGTCAATGAACATCTCATTCATCGAGTCCAGCGAACGCTTCCCCGAGAACTTCTCCGAAGCAGTTTGAGTCCTACTGCGCAAAAATGTAATGAGACGGTGGAGGAGGCGTATGGCGATGAGTATGCCAAGTAATGAATATGACGGCGGGCGAACATGAGGGCTCTCTGGGATGGAAGACAACTGTGATATACGTCAATACCATCGTCCGTTCGACACGAGAAGGACAACCCACATATCGTATGCCCAACAACCTCTTCACCAAATCATAGTATGAACCCCGCAGATAAAACACCGCTAGGTTTATCTCCGTCGCTACTTCCAAACACACTTGCAGCACCTTGAGCGATTCGCCCACTATCGGGCTCACTGCGCCCAACTGAGAACCCCAACGCGCTAGAACATATGAGGGAAGCGTCGGGAGGAGAATCAACGCCGCCCCGAGAGAACGCGACGGTGCTCTTCCATCAGAAGAGTACTCCCATATATCCGTGTACTCCTCTCCGAGTGTCTGAACGGCTAATATGCAGTCAGTAAAGAGCAAAGCCCCACAGAAGATATGTCAATCACCTTGACCAACAGAGAGTCCATAGTAGATGAGTTTCACAACCAATTCGACCTCCTTGTCCCATCGAGTGAGCCACCTTGTACCTGTTCGTTCGTTGTCAGCACCAGAGATAAGGAAAAAGCATGAAAAACCGACCAAGCCATGATCGAAGCACGGACTCTGCTTGCTCCCTCAAAGATGACACATGGAACAAGTCTCTTTGGTTCGCCCTGACTGCAATTCTGATCAGGCTTCATTTATACAAGAGGAATAAGATAGCGCACTGATTTGAGCCTGCTGAGCGTCAGGAAACGCGGGCAGGTCGAGCAGGCGTGATGTAGACATGTTTATGGTAAACTCGGACTCTTTCCTTGCCAGCTCAATTGAAGTGCGTACGTCTACTTTCAACAACGTATAATACATAACATAGTCCATATTTCGCTCTCGCTCCTCCCCACTAGTCTACTACAATGCCGCCCCTCCCTGCAGCGCACAGAGCACAAGAACCTTCCGTATGGCAAAAACGTATGTTTTAAAACACGAATTTCGACAAAAAAACAAAATTTCTTATAATTCGTTCACAGTGAAGTAGGTCCTAGCACCCCCGTCACATAACCCGCTCTCAAACATGCCGTTTATACAGAATGGGCGCAATGATGGGTGGAGGCGTCGGTCTGACGATTGGTTTCATCTTTGGATCATACAGCATCCTGCGGTACGAAGCTAGCAATCTTCGACTTCGTTTTTACTCACCAGACAGCGACACAGGAACGGCTCTGGTCCTCGAGGACTTCTCGCTACCCTCTCGCAATACATGCTAAGTAGCGCGGCGACTTTCTCGTTCTTCCTTGCTATCGGTTCCGTACGTATTCTCTCCAAATCAGACAGCCTCCATTGGCCGGCTCGGTCGCTGATTTCATCGTGACGCAGGTCATCCGTAACGACGCTCTTCTACCTCCGCACATGGAAGCTGCTCGTCTGCAACTCCTTCCCCCTCTTGTCCGCCCCAAGGCCGAGGGCGCGATGCTAATACGTGCACGGTGGGACGCAGAAAAGGCGCGGAAAACAGCTGCGTAGTGCATGTATTGAGACTGCATTGATACATGGTTGGTATGAGATATGAATGTTGTAGCTATGGAAAATGGCGTATGCTGGGAGAGCAGTGCGTGTGGGGTATGACAAGACATGACATGTTGCAAAGACCTCGCAAGCGCGCACAGCGGCTCGCGTTCTCGATCCATGCATGGGTGGACATAACTAATAGCTTAGGTGCCAAATTCATATCTTCTCTCCTCCCTAGAACCGCAGGTCCGAGGCGGAAATCGATTCCCGAGGTGAGAAGTAATAAGATATCATGTGATGAAGTACCTGGAGCCTGGAGGCGTGCAATATGCATCACTGCCGGATATAAATTCGATGAGAGTAAACTTACGCGAGTGGGCCGGAGTTAGACCTTATCGAGCCACGCCCGTTACACGTATCCAGAAACGCTTTAGTCTCCCGCATTTGGTCTGCCTAGAACGACTGGCATACACATCGACCAGCGATGCAGTACGCCCTAGGCTATATGGGCCAGATATAGCCGGTCTAGGAGGTGTACTCGGGGTGTTTTTCCACCACCGTGTAAACCATCGACTTGGCTTGACCTTTCTCTTGCCCGATGAAGTCGACAGAGGGGAATGTAGAGGGGAGGAAATCAGAGGAAGCGAAGAATAGTTATTGTGCACCGTTGGCGAGTCAACAAATTTTACTGACGGAGAGGACCGCTTTTTCTTGCGGGAAGTCTTTGTTGACGTTACAAGCGAGATTCCCGAGTCGTGTCGTGTGAGAATGGATTTGACAGGAGCGGGAGCTGATTTAGTGTATATGGTAGAGCATGAGGCGATGGATGAGACGCTTTGACGCGCATTGTTCATCGAAGACCGTAGGTGCTCTGAGTCAAATCGCGAGTAGGAGGGCATGCCTGGACAAGGGGACATGGGAGACTCAAATAGTATGCTTCTTCGTTTTCTGGGGGATTCCTCGTACTCCAAAGGTGGGGTCTATAATGGAATGGAAATGGGTTACAGCTTCTGTGTCGAGAGATGAGTGAACACACCAGTACACTGCGAAGGTTTTGCGGCATTAAGGAGTAATAGCACTCGATCTCTTGTTCAGGTGATATGTCCTAACATATGTGTCAGGAATACCACGTGTTGTATTGATCTGACGACTTACTGGTAGATCGCTCAACAAAGTGTTAACCGGCGAAAGATCACCGACGGACTGGACGAACTTTCTATCAAAGGCTGACACCACAGTCAAGTGCATGAGCTCACATTGACTATGGTATCAGAATCCAACCAATCTTTGAAAATCTCGTCGTCAGGTGCGAAAAAGTAGGTAGGGTTTTCAAGCTGTTCTGAATGCTTTAAAAGGTTCTTCAGTCTGTGATGTGGTATCAGATGCTGCGGGGGATCTTACACTGAATATAGGTGTCGGAGTGAAGGACATTATAGTTGCGGTGAGTGAGGGAGTCAACGTTAACGTGCATTCCAAAAGGGATTTGACTAGTCGTACACGTTGCAAGGCTGAGAGCTAGGAAAGAGCTGTAAAGATAGGCTCAGACTGCATTTGCCGGATGTGACTCATTTTGCAAGGTGGCAAAGGCGTGTTTTCTGATCGGCGAGACAACTCCGGGTGCTTGCCGCCGGGTGCAATAAACTAGCGCGCCATAATCCGATTTGCGGTTAACACCAGAATCCAGATCCACTTCGCAGCGTTAGACACGGAGGATATTTTGACGTACAAGTTATGGAGAAAGAGAGTATAGGCCCAAGAACCATTCTCTCATTTTCCATACTTGTACTTCATCCATAACTAAATGTCGCCCAGCGTAGGTAATTACCTTGGAAATGACCGCGATTATGTATGGTCACCGAATTATACCGCATGTTCACATACCGTTTCATACTGCCCCTGCTGGTACTCCTAGTCCGCGGCTAACGCAAGGATAAAATATGTTTCAAGACGTCAAGTACCATCCCCCCTCCGTAGACGATTGAATTTCGGTAGCATCTCACGAAGATACTCTGCATGTTTCAACCTTAAGTCAGCCTCTTGAACCCGTCCTCTCCCACTCCAGGTCCTTCTTTCCGCAGCAGGTCCGAAGATGGAGGTGTAGTCGTCGAGGGCCTCATCGTCAGTAGGGACCACGAGGCACGCAGCACCGATAACACAGTAGTTCGCTATTCGTACAGTGTGGTGGACGCGCGCACGCGTCGATATGGTGTTGAAGTTGCCAATAGAGGGACATTCGACACCTGTGCAAGAAGTTCACGACTGATAGCACGAATGGGAAAAGGACCTACGACAGCCTATTTCAAACAAGTTATTATCACCGACCCTCATTACTTCTTTGCGGCGATTAACAATTATTGCTGCCTCCTCGATGATGCAACCCGAACCAATGACGATGGGACCAGCTATTGCGAAGATGGTGGCTTTGGGGTGTACGACGGTGCCGGGTCCAATGGTGATATCGCCTTTCAACTCAACGTCTTGACAGACTACCGCTTTTGAATGGATCGTGAACTTATCGCGGCTGCAAGTCTCAGCGTCACTACTGCGTCGAGGTCATGAAGCCAGCTGCATAACTTACATGGGTGGCATGACTTAACAGTAAGAAAGAAGTAACCCTAACCCTAGAGGTTGGCAATAATAGCTTAAGCTTCTTCTTTCGATGTTCATACCCGTTTAGTAACGTTGCCTATAGTCTCTCGTGGTATAGAAGAAAGCAGTCGTTCATTTTCACAAAGAACGTTACTCAGCCGATTGTATGGGATATCGATCATGGACGTTGTCCCTATGATCCCCAACCGATGCTTTCCCCCTCCGCGTGAATTTCAAGTTTCAACGCCTTTGGCTTCCGCTGCCACTAGATACAGTCTACAATGCCGGTTATATTCTTGTCACTGCTTTCACCATCGGGAGCGCAGCTACTCACTGTTACCGACGACGACGAAACGACTTTGGAATTGTGCTGCGTAAGCAAACGCCCTTTGTGGAACTATTATTGTAACTGATAGTACTATACTAGTGTACGTTAGACGGCGGGAGAAAGGGAACTGCTAAGCCAGAAGACCAACAAAAGGCATGGTGCAACTGGAAGCAAGCTGTCGCAGGGCTTGACGTACAGTACTCCAAGTGGTACCAGAAGTTATGTACCACCTCAAAATCCAGGCTGCGCTATGCACCGTGGGTGACCGACTGGTTACAATAAACCACTCGGCCGGCTACGGTGCATTCGCTAGAACTGCTTACTTGATGGTGGTGGTTGAGGAAGCACTAGGGGAGCATGAGCATCAAATTATCTGTTCAAGTGGTTCACATACGCAGGACTCAGTCGAGTGAATGGGAAAGGGTCGGGAAGTCATTGAGAACATTCGAAGCTCACGAGTGCTGGTGTGAATTCGCTCAAATATGAACTGACCCTAGCAGGTGTCATGCCGAACTTCAATATGAGACTAGAACAGACGGATCGTTTCGCACCACTCAGTTTGTTATGAAGGCATTCCGATCGAGTCACCAGTCAGAAATATGACAGAAGTATTTTTGACCACACGCGGGCGTCGTCGTCAGTGTACAAGCTTATGAACAGCACGGTCTAGCAGGAATGCGACTGCACTACCACCTAAGGGTACTTATCGCGAGAGCTGCAGGTATCCTCAAAGAGTTGACAAAAGAAGTATTAGATGGAGTGGTAAACGTACAATACGCATCCAATATGATAACGGTCGCACTTCTATATTTTGAACGGGGTGTCGACGTGCAGCCCACTCCATATTCCTCTCGCAGCCTCAGCAGTACTCTCCACAATGCGGCCCTTCTTGAGAGGCTTTATCTTCGCACCCGAAGAATCGAGCAGGAGCTGTACTTTTCTCTCCACACCATTGACCTCGAACTCCTGCAATGGAATGACCTTGTCGCGGCCATTAACTGCGCATGATGTCAGACTAGATAGTCATGTCACTAAAAAAAACAGGCCACGGCACCATAGAATCCCCTCGCTATTGGCTCGTGTCCATTGCGTTGCTTGACTACGAATTCTACATGGGGGTTTTGCCATGCAAGACGCTCGAGGTCATTTGAGATGAATGTACGGGTGTTGGTTGAGGAGGGAAGCTTCTGGCAAAACTCTAAAACAATTTTTCTGACATTTGGAAGGTAGGCAGTATGGCCGTTTGCGGGGAATGAGCGCAACTGGGCCCTAAGGATTTGTTTCGTCGGGGCAGAGATCATTGGAGTGAAGAGAATGATTGCCACCCGGCATCGGCATATGGTCGGAGTATGAAGTATTTGGGTGGCGGAGTATGAAAAGAGAGTTGGTTGTCCTGTCCATCACCCTCGTGAGGATTGCGTGAGGATTAATATTCTAATTCGACGAGGACGCGTCGAAGCCTTTAACGCGTTTGTCCCTATAATTCACTTATTCTTCACACTTTTGCTCGCTACATTCAAAATCACCCCAACAACTTTTTCAAACGCCCAAATGGCTCGAGCAACTCGTTCAGCGACCCAGCACCAGGATAAGGACAAACCCCAAGATCAAGTCCTGCCTCACCGCGCCAAGCCGAGTGCAAAGAAACGAAAGCGCGTTTCACTTCCAGAAGATGATCAGCCTGCAGCAAAGCAACATCGTGGCGAGAATGGCATAAAGGAGGAAACCACAGATGATAAGTTGTCCAAGGGAAAGCTTCCCGAACTTGACCATGTAGCCGATGTACCTCTAGACCCCCTCATCGCTCAGAAAGTCCTTGAAATTCTTGAAATGTAGGTTAATACCACTATCACCTCAACACTCCACATGTTTCAATCACCTCTCTTTGCTCCACAGGGTTGATTCTCAAGGTCTTCTTGACCGTGTCTTTCCCCTTCCCGCCACAAATCCTTCCGAGCCCTCCACTTCAAAATCCCAAACCGGAACTTATTCACTCCGCACTCTACTCAAGGAATCAACACAGCATCCCCTAAGAGTGCTGCGTGTAAGTTTCCTACATTGTCTCATCTGGAATTGGCTCACGACTAGCTTATAGTCCGCAGTTCAAAATCTATTCCCAATGACTTATCACGCGAGGTCTCGTACATCCTCACCGGCTGCACAACAATTGCGCTTTTGCAACCTCGCACTATCCCTCCTTGACCAGGCATCCTTCCACTCCGTCACATTGCCCCTTGATATCGAAACTATAATCCCCCTTGCAGAACCGTCTGCTATAGACGGGGACTCCAAGCCACCTCTTAGCCCAAGCTTGTCTGATAAACTTTCTCAGACTGGCCAGGGTAAGAGATATGCCCTCATGCAACGCCTCCCATCCGGCAGCTGGTGGTCCTCCCTCAGCTCAGACCTCCTCCCTGATTCAAAAGATTTCAAAGACATCCAAACTGCTAACGCCGAACTCGTCGCTATCTTTTCGTCACCTTCGTCCCTCGTGTACACCGATGATAACTCCAAGTCGACGATCACTCTTACAGATACACAGACTCCGATGACGTTGGGTGCGTATGTTCCGAAGAAACCGCCAGGACATCGGTCCAAGCTTCCCGGCCCTCGCCGCGTGAGCTGTGGGTCGTTTTTGGACTACGGTCCGTATGCGAGCTTCGCTCCGGCTTTCGATCAAGAAGGGGTTGAGGTTGGACGAGAAGCGCTTGGGGAGGTGTTGTGGGGATGGGAGCACCAGAAGAAAGCCTGGGCTACTGAGAAGTTGCGTGCTGCTAAAGAGGCAGCACAGTGGTTGCCTATGGAAGGGTTGCATCCAACGGAGGGAGATGAAGGACTGGAAGAGCAGAGCAACTCCATTGACCCATCACTCCAGGAGAGTCATAATGATGACGATGAGGTTTTGGAAGGTCTGTTATCGAAAGAACAGGTCGCCTCCCTGAAGTCCGTCCTCAAGACCTTAGAGTTGGAGGATGCCGTTCAGGAGCTGCTGGATCGGAATGCAAAGGCTCTAAAACGATTAGAAGAACTTCAAAAGCAACGCCTGATGAAGCAAGGGGGCTTCCATCCAGTGGAAGAAGGAACGGAGGAGTGGGATACTGGTAAGGGCACCCTCGACGGAATCTGCTGTCAGACTTACACTTGCTTGCAGCTCAAGGCATTCTGGAGTCACTCACCATACTGGCGACACTACGACCTCGACAATCTGGGAGCGAAGATGTACCCCTCATTCCCTCCACCACCACGCTTCGCAAACTACATCGCACGCTTCCTGTTACACCTTCACAGGGCTGGTACGGTACCCTACCAACGGGTCGTACAACAGCTCTCCGCGACGACTCGACGCTCTACATCAAGTCCACCGCCACTGCGGTGCCTTCCCAGCCAGCAGTCGTATCCACTCCCACCCCTGCAATCCCTGCTGCTACGCCTGTTGCCGCAACATCCGCGGCTGCACAGAACTACTCGCAATACTCGTATAACTATGCAGCGAGCTACCGTGGCGGTTATCAGTACAAACCAGGACAGGCAACCTCGTACTACCCGTCTTCATATACTCCAGGGCAGACCCAAGCCGCCACACAATACTATGCTAACCAGCAGTACCCAGCATCGGGGCAACAGCAATATTCCTACTCTTCCTGGTACCAGTACCAACCTCAGACTCCCGCGGCGAATACAAGCACGGGGCAGGTGCCACCCCAGACGGGCGCAACCCCAACCCCAACAGCCACGATTCCCACAAGCTATGCAGGCTTCTTCAGCAACACAGCGCAGTCCGGCCAACGCGCGGTGGCCAATACCGTCACTGCAAAACCACAGCAGGCTGCTGCTGGCACGACATGGGGCACGGGAACAGCTGGCACGACTGGTTATGTGCCTCCCACGCTCCCCCCGCATATGCGAACTGCAGCAGCAGGCAGCACCGCGCAGCAAGGGGCGTATGGTTATCAGCCCAATTATTATGGGGCATATCAGGCTCAGGCTCAGCAGGCTCAGACTGCTGCGTCTCCTGCGCAGTGATGCTGCGACTCTTTTATTTTATTTTATTTCGATCGTGATTTTCATATCTAAAATTACATTCGGTGCGCTTTACTTTGGTTGCCCTTCTGTTTGTCGGTGGCAGCATATAGTACATCCGTGGGAGGTGTCAGGAGTAATTGAATGAATTGATTAATTGGAGTTTGGGATAACTTGGCGCTGCCATTGTAGAAATATGACCGCGAGGAAACATGGGCCACAGATGCAGGATAAGCTGTGTGGATCATGTTCATCATCGAAGGCTTATACCAGGAGCAATAGAATACACGTATACGATGAGAACGGCAAAGGCAGTGACCCTCACCTTGCAACGTGGCGGCCATACTGAGCGCTGAGCGCTGCTCGCAGGTTGCCACAAATGTTTCATCTTGGTGGAGTACTTCTCTGGCTACTCGGTGCTCTTTAAGACCCTACATTTGAGGATTCGAAAGCAGACAAGTGGAAAGCCTGCGCTAAGTCGACGATCATTCTATCTTGAAACTGTCCGAGCTGGAGCAGCCATTGCAACGTGGTCCGGAGACCGATGTCGTCTACCTTGTCACAGAAAACTACACGAGGGAAGGAATAAAAGTACACAGGTGGCATATTAACATGGAGTCTACTTTGAAGTTCTAGGAATTATGATCTATATGTATACAGTGACGTGACCCGCCCCGGTCAATCACCTTCAACTACCGTGGACTGAGCATAGAATAAAACATATCTTAACCTTGTATTCGTACAGTGTCGAATTCAAACATGAACTGCCAGTGGGGCAACAAGGGGGGGACTGGAGAGAACAAGCAAATAAGTCATAGCGTATACCCAGATGGCGCTGACTTACCTGAAGAAACTCGATCTAGCATTACAGGTAAACCTTCCCAAAATCTCTGACATCATCGGTCGCTTGTCCGGACCTTCACTCATAAGTTGCCGAGCCATATCGAGTAGCGCATCGCGAGAACTGGAGGGGCGACACCGCTCGCACAGCTCCTCTAACGTCTTTCCGCAGGACCACAAGTCAGCGCGAACAGGGCTGTAGTGGCGACCGGCCGCAACCTCAGGGGGGATATACCCAACAGTGCCGACGATACCACTGAACATATCCCCAACACCCTTGACACGTATGGAAGTGCTGAAGTCAATGATAGACAGACGGCGACCGTCGGGTGAAATCAAGATGTTTTCCGGCTTCAGATCCATGTGCGCTACACCATGCTGGTGCATGAAGTCAACTGCTTCGAACAACTGTTTGGCCACAGACCACATGTGCGCATTCGGTTTCGTTAGTGACGTAAGCCACAAGCCAGCCGCTGGCATCGATATGACATTGCCCCCATGCACAGGCCAGATTGCGACTCCAGCGATGGTGTGATTTGAAGGCGAATCGATCCCCAAGAGGTATTGCAAGATTTCAACCTCCTTCTGTCCGTTTCGTACAAACTTTAGGAATCCAGTCCGCGAATCATGCGAGACTACAGCAATGTGTGGATGCTGCACGGTATATCGTCAGCCTCGCATTTCCTGACATCATGAGGAAACATACCCCAAACAGAATACAGTCAATTTTCCACTTCAGCGCCTTCAACATGGCTTGAATTTCATCCGCACAAAAAACGCCGAGATCATCCTAATAGTCACCGACGTCTTCATGAATAGCTTCGTCGCCGCTGCCACCACCACCATCATCTGATGATTGCTCCCTTGTCTGCATGGTCCATGTGTGGAGGGAAGTCACCCTCAAAGCAGCCAGCTGGATGGCATGGAGCTTCAAATTCTTATGCCTATTGAACATGTTCGTAAAACTCTTGAGTTCGGCTGCAAGGTTGTACATTTCCCTAAGGAATGCGACGGCGTCAACAGGCACAGTGAGGTCGAACTGCTCCATGGCGATCGATACCTGGTCTCTCATAAGCAAAAAAGAAGATATGACAAGCCTATGACAAACATCTCCACGTTCCCTAGTTTGGGCGACCACGTATCGCTCAGCAATCATCTCTGCAGTAAGGTATATCGCGACCATGAAAAACTTGTGTCCTTGTTTCATCAGTGATTGTCCCGCGCGTGCAAGCGGGATAGCTTGAAGTAGCATGCGCCATCTATCAGACTCGTCCGGTTGTGACATGACTTCTGAGATGAGGAGGGGGCACCCAGACAAGTGAGAGACAACCATAAGGTCATTCGTCGGGCGAAACCGACGCCAGGAGTTGCCTATTTCAGGAGCGCTCAGGAAGATGGGAAAACCCCAAGGCATCCGGCTGAGACATTCACGACAATAAGTCAGACTGATGCAATTGCAACATGAATTGAACATACTTACGACTTGTATTCGAAATGCTGACCCAAGTTAGAATCAGCAAAAAAGGCAGGCGATAGAAAGTATTCATTGAATTTGGTAGCTTTTAGAGACGCTGATGTGTCTTTTTTGATACGCTGAACGTCTGGGAGGAAATCTTCGAAGATGTTGTAGAAGGCCTTAAATTCCCTATCAGTTTCCACGACCGCTGGTGCCACGAAGGGGGGGAGTGGCTTATAGATGTCATCAAAATGATCATTAGTGCGAAAAAGCCCGAAGAATGTCTTCCCTTCATATTCGGCCATCTTGAGAAGAATCAGCAGAGGAGTATGGATGAAGCAACCAAAGTACTCACACTGTAGACCCGATATCTTTTGAGTGATGCCTCTATTCCACTGATAGTTTCGATAGAAGATGGACGGACGGCCTCGTTATCCACGAAAACGCCATTATTCCCCAAGTTGTTGCGGACGTCGTATTCAGCCCATCGCCTGAGTCGGAATACTCTGACCTGTAAGCTCTTAAAAAGGTCACGGTGGCGAAACCTCAGACTTCGAATCACTGGTGTTTCATCTGAAGAAGAGCATGAGCTATATCAATGATCAATAGATGCATTATGACTTGCCCTCTTCTTCAGGGATCCTCACGATAATGTGGATGCTGTCATTGTTTGGTATAGGATCGAATATATTGGAGAGGATGCGCAGCGGCTCATTGAGCAGCGTAGATTGGTCCAGAGCTTCATTGGCCGCGGGAGCGACATTGGCCTTCCGAAGCATCATATGGTTGGCTCAACTTGCCAAAACATAGCTAGGCATCACATCACTCACATGAAAAAGTTCAAGGTCTGCAGGAACAATGCCATAAGGCAGCTTCATTTGCCCCGCAATGGTTAATTTCAGACTAGCGACATTCTTCGTCCTCTCGATTATAACAGTGAAAACTTTATCTGCAGGATGTCCCCATATCAGGCAGTTTAGACCAAATACGTTATTGGACATGAGACGTGGTGAGGCGAGGTGTGAGGTATGCATTGTGCAGAGTCCTGACCCGTGATAGTCTCCCCTAGCAGACCTTTCAAATAGAGAAAGGAAAATAGGCATTCCTTACATAATAGGGGAAAACTATGATAAGGTGGTCAGAAGATACTCGATCAACCCTACCATAGCTTTTCTCCTCAGGAAATTGAGCCCGATGGGTGCAGTGACAGACCAGTGCAACAAAACCCGTTTCGACATCCTGGAAGGCTATAGCGCGACCGCGTATTCGTCCTTGCTTGCCTTGTCAGTGCTGTCAGTATCGGAGCGTCCGAGTCTCTGCTGTGAATGACAGGTGAACTCAAGAGAGCCCAACAACCCATGATATTAAAACAACTATGTAGATTCAAGGACACGATTTGAAAGGAACATATCATTATTGGATGTAAAGCATCGTCCACTCCCGGTCGATGCGCGGAAGAGGCAGAACTCGACGGCGGTTTCGATGCCAATTTTTTCTTGCACGACAAACCACCCCTTCATTTCCTAGGGCAAGAAAGAGCCCTTCTGAAGAGGAAAGCACCTGTCCAAGCCCGTCTACCATGACAAACCGCATGAAGATCAACGAGAGAACAAGTAGCGCGCGTTGTGGTTGAACAACTCGTCTGCAACCTGAGGTATTTATGCAATTTGAAAATTCACACGGTGCCTAGGCCAAGAAGATGAAAAAACTCGTAATGACAGAGTAAAGTAGGTAGTTTTTGTTCCAAGTATTGTCATCTACTGATATAAACCGACAGCATTTAGAAAACAATAAACAGAGGATCCAGACTTTGTCATCGCCCCGCAAAACTCGCATGTTTAGAAACTGGAATAAACTGCGGAACCTGCGGGGGTACTGGATGATGAAGCATCTCTGAAACGGGCGTCGGCAATGGGTCAACATGTTGCGGGTAAGTATGTGAAGAGAAACTAGGAGAAATAACATCTTTGGGTTCCTGGTGGGCATTGATACGCACGCGTATAGCCTCTGGCTCGTCATCGAGGGAATGGATGATGGTGGTGGATGTAAATGGGAGGAAATAGTCTTCGTCACGTCGAGGTGATGCAGACGACACGGTGGCATCAGGTAGAGCATACATCAAGCGCAGCCGCGAGCGACGACTGCGCTCGATTTCATCTTCGTCATCTGAAATGATCTCATCACCATCCGCATTAAGACGTGCTGGAAATGGAGCTTCAGAGAAGCAGCGTCTACAGTAAGACCCACATACCTAATCCTCTGGTGGAGCCAAAAGATGTCGAAGCTTCACCTGCAGTGTTTGCAGTTGCTTGTCTAGGCCACGACCTAGGAATAAGGTAATGGGGTGGTGGTCTCCGTGGTAAGCTGGGGGGAACGTGGTCCCCATCATCTCTCTGTGACGTCCGTTCGGAGTTATCACTAGCCCACCTCCTATTCCCACCACTCGACGGCTGAGGATGTGTGGATGAGTTGGGCGTAGCCTCAGAATCATTCATGAGAGTTAGGAGTGGGTTATATGATTGTGGTATGATAGTTTCCCAGTCCATATCTGTATCTGAAGGAGCCAAAATGGTCCCTTGTCCCTGTAAAACGGATCCATCATTCAAGGTTGGTTGATGAGACTCTGCTTGTCGAGCAGCTTCAATGCGACGAACTCCCCGCAACACAAGCCGACTAGCCAAGCCCGCAAGATCCCGCGCAATGAGAGTAGTTTGATCCTGAAGTCGTTGTTCAAGTGGAGGGGCAGTGGTGTTCTGGCGTTCTGATGAAGCAAAGCCAGCTCGTGCTGCCACTCGTCGCCCGATCATAGTACTGGGATCATCAGGACTTATAATCCCAAACTCGCGACGGAAAGGAGAGCGTTCTTCCGGACTGTTTGAAAGAGGGTTCCAGGTGTTTGCTGGAAGAATCAAGTCTGGCAGCGGGGGAGAACGTGCGCGAGGCGGGAGTATCCGTGAGGGTGGATCGGCAGGTGTATCCCACCTCTGCGATCTGTTGCGTGACATATCTAATGTGCGCTCCGAAGCGGACACTCTCCTGCGCCTCGCCGTGCTCTCAAAATCTTCTAGACGCTGCCTGGCTGAGGGAGGGATGACCGTTCTCAACCTCTGAACGCGCCTGTCGAGCTCCAGGTCGGACTCTGAAGCATCTAGCCCAGTAAGGACCAATGCAGCATGCTGTGGTGCAATACTGGACTCGGGCGTGCTGTCGCGAGCGGATGAGCGTCCTTCTGCGAATTCCGGTGGCATCCGGTTGAGCAAATTGTTGATGTTGTGTCTGAGTTGTGTGACACGCTCATATGCAGCATCTAGAGCTACAGATGCTTGTCTCAGACTGTTCTGAGTTTCCTGTCGGTGGGCGATGCTGTTGGTGTTGTCGACTGGGACAACGGGAGGAGCATTGAATCGTTGGGTGGAGTCCGATGTGAGGGTTAATTGGTTTGGGACTGGGGATTGAGGAGGAGATATCTCAGGGAGAGTGTTCATCGGCCTTTGGATCTCCACACGTGCCCAGACACTTATAGATACAATATAAAGGAGCGAAATGCTTTGGATGACTAGGATGAGAAGTCCGTCGTCTTGCAAGCCGTAGTGGCAAGCAAGTGCAAATTGCAACCGAGGCTAGACAATATATAGTCATAAAACGAAATCTAACTTTAAGACTCTAAGCTGCCAATAGCTACTGTCTGCTATCTGTATACGATGTATACGATACGGATGGAGAGTATTCCAAGAGGGGGACTTATTATCATTCCAATAATTCATGTAAAAATGTCCGAGTCTACGCAACGGCACAATTAGTCTCAGGCTGTAGGGATAATGCGCTTGCGATTAGATTTATCAGCGGTGGACCCGGCTTCTCTACATTTGGAGTGGGTAATACTCTCTGATACTGATTGGCAAACGGCATCAGTTATAACAGAACGCCAGGGTGATTTACATGACGATGAACAAACGATAGCCGACCGACATCCACCCATGTCACCATCATGTATATCTGATGATCAATCAAGTAAGTGGTTTTCGAATTGTAAACGCTGACCTGGTCCTGAACCTGTAAGTACTCCGACGACAGGGCCCACTGGGAAATGCTAGGGTTGTGAGATGTGAAGACAAAACCTGGGTTCTCGCCTGCTGTACCAATCCCAATCGTAAGGTTGGACATAAGCATAGGCACCTGTGAGTTGTTAGCAGATGTAACATCGCGTTTGTTAAGAATAACTCCTGCCACATTGCTATGTAGATTCAGCAACAAGTTTAGCTGTCATGGAGGCAACGAGATGAAGTAGCCTGAGCAGAAACGGCCGGTTGTATCCATGGCGCAAGAAACTTTGAGCGAACAAAGATGAATAGGGAGTAACGATGTAGGGTCATGATGATCTACCAGAGCACACGCATGCATATGGGGTAGGAGGAGCAAATTAACCCACCGCCGGTAATGCTGCAGCTCTCCTTTAAATGAAACGCGTAACCTCGCGTAACCCCATTGTCCTTTAAATGGAACGCGTAACTCCATTCGAATTTCGCTGGGTCCACAAGCCGTCTCGGTGACCTTTCGCGTGCTCCACATCACTGGCCAACATATCCAGTTTGCCCAGCTGCCTCGTCCGTCATCCTAACTGCAGATACTGCCTTAGCCACGCACATTCCTTTACTGTCTCGAGTTATGATTGATTTCAGCTTGTTGAAGTCGGCTGTGGCCTCATGTTCGAGAAGATGTCGTCCACCAGTAACCCACAACGGGCGTGCCATAGCAGCAGACTTGGCGAGCAGGCAACGGAAGGTAATCACACTCGGACTGCGCGGGAGATCTGCTGAGATCTGTCGCTGAGTGACAGTTCAGAAGGACATAACGTACAAACAACGCGTCAACAAGGATTTAATTTCCGAGTCAGTTACGCGCCTGTTCACCAGACGCGACGACGTGCGAAGGTCGAAAGCAAAAAGGATCTCATCTCGTTTTCTAAACCTCACCAGAGGTCTCTTCATGAAAATTTACCCGCATCTTCGTTGGCGCTAACGCGATCGGATAAGTCGTTACGCCAGTTGAAGCCGAAAGTATTCTCTCTTTACTCACAACTCTTTCTCTGGCCTGCTTTTATCATGAAACTATCGTCTGATTTCCCCTAATGAAATTTATAGACCTATTACAGTACTAGTTATGAAGCAGGTGTAATCAACGCGCACCAGGGCGCAACAAGTCATAAATCGTTAATGAACGCCTGCGCCAAATTCAACCCCCTGCTGTCCGTTGGCCTATGTTGTATGTATGCTACACATATTCGAAGTGAGTGACGTGAAAATGTCCAAGTCTGCGCAATGTGTGATCAGTCAGTAGTGAAAGCATCACTACGACTAGTAGATTCTTCATCCGGCTTCTTTACTACGAGTGGGTATTGTTGACGCATAATCTTGGCAAGTAATGGATCGGCACCAGTATAACAGAACGCGAGGGTGATGCAAATGACGATTAATGCCGCGGTAATGCAACAAACGGCTGTCCACCCGTGTTTCGCATGATCGTACATCTAAAAATCAACATCCAATCAAAAACGTGGTTCTGGAGGTAATAATCAGTGTAGGCGCTGACCTGTCCACCGATCACAGGGCCAACTGGGAAAAGTCAGAAATGGGTGCGAAGACGAAACCTGGTTTCTCACCCGCTGTACCAATCCCAAACGCAAGATTGAATGCGCCATAAACGTGAGCATCTGTGCACTGTCAGAAAATAACAAGGGCGTTTCGTTAAGAATAACTCACATCCAACACCTGGCATATTTCTGGCCGCAGCAGCAAGCTCAGTCGTCACTGGTGCAACGACACCAGAGACAAAAAAACCTAGACAAGTATGGTAAGCTCGGCGTACGTAACAATGGCACAGACATACTTTGGGTGGCAAGAGCGAAGATGAATAAGGGTAGCGAACTTCGTAGAGTCATGACGATCCACCATGGCAATGCAAGGAACAGACATATACATGTTAGGTAGGACGGGCCTTGTTTGTCAACAATATAGCCAGCTACCGGTGACGCTGTAACTCGTTGGAACGGGGGGACATATGATGAATTATGCAACTCACATAGCATGGCTGGGAGGAGAGCTGCCAGGTAGACAAGACCCACTTGGTCGGAGTTGTAACCCCATACATCTTGGAGATGAAGTGGAAGTGAGGGTTCTTGCATGCTATTTACAGTTCTGTGACGACGGTGTGAATGCCCGTCCCGGTAATTTTTGAACAATGCCTACCCGTATACGAGCGACATAGTTAGAGCGACCAGTGCACGAGGTGACCGCGAGAGTTTACCAATTACTGGTAGTAATGGTAGTGGTTTCCGAACGGGTGACGAGGTAAGGATTGATGATCTCCGCGACATCGACGGCCTAGGTTCATTTGGTGGTTCATCTCGCATCAACTGACGCTTGCTCCAAGGGATTGAAAATTCGTTGGCGTTCATCTCAAGATGTTTCTGTGCTTGAATGGAAGGGATAGTGGAGAGGGTGGTGAGGTGGATGACAGGTGCAGAAGAAGTGTCTAACGCTACGATGTTGGATTTTGATGGGTCATAACCCCATTTCAATGCGACGTCTTTTTCAATGATAAGAAGCCGAAGGAAAAGGTCGACAATCGTACAGATCTCCCCGAAGATGAACGGGGCGTGGAAGCCGAAACGAGAGTATAAGGCGCCTCCGGCAGGTGATCCGACTAGAAGGCTTCTTGCGGTGAGACAAACCCGAAAACGGAGAATCAAGATGTATTCACCCAAGGGGTAGGCCGGTCATTGCAATACCCAATTGTCCTGACAAATGTTCATTAACACGGTCAAGACTAATATTTTCACAAGTACTCACGACCAACATTCTTCTCCGGTGTAGTATCACACCTAAACTTGAAATTAGTTTGCATGTGGTAGTACGAAGGGAGATACTCACAAAAGCGCGAGGCCCACGATCCACACCATAGAGGAGCTAATTCCTTGCATTACACGGGCGAGAGCCATCACAGGGAAATTGGGAGCCTCCATGAACACAACCTGGGAACCTAGAAGCGCAATTATGCCAAGGAGCAACGGAATGCGCCGCGATGAGTGGCGTTCCGAGTAAATAGCAATAGGGATTGTCGCTATGAAATGGTGAAATTACCACAAGTGAGGTAGAAAGAAGCAACGTACACAGGACCAGCCCGACTGACTAGTAGATATGAGTTAAAGAGTACACGAACATAATATTTTAGCGCACATAAGCAAAAAGTAGCCATCCTGTGAGCGACGAAACTTCATGGTATGACAATCGCTCGAGTTGGAATGGCAAGACAGGGATGATGAGAGAATAAACCAATAAATCGGTGGTAATGCCTAAAATATGGGTCAATATACAGAACATTCTAGCAGCACCCTCACTGACCGAATCCTACGACTGGCGGGTGGGAAGTCATGTTAAGTGTACGCATTTCGACTGTATTGGAAGGAAGTCGTACCTCCAGTGATGAACCAAACGGATGACCGCCAGCGGAGCCCCCATGGTTTTCGGTTAGACGTCATAAGCTCTATTTGAATCTAATCCAAATGGAAAGCTATCTGTCGGGGTGAGCGGGCAATTTGGATGTGTCCAGTGAAAGGAAGACTTCGCTAGGAGTACTGACTCTATTATACACGGAACCATTGCATGGTTGACCCGGATTTGGAAAGCTTACGTCAATAACGCAACTTTGCAAAAACTTTGTACGGGCTGCACCGGATGCGGTTGTGTTTCGCATGGGTTCGTTGGTTATTCTAAGCTCGTGGGTCCTCGACATGTCGAACTGTTGAAAATTGTCACAGTGAATGCCAGCACGTAGAGCCTACCTCACGTTCCTGCGCGTTCCATTACTGTATGACCAGGTCATTTTAATTGTGTTTACAACCGTAGAAATCGTTGAGAAATCGTGGTACGGAACTAAAGTGGTCTTCCGATCTTCCGAGTCGATGGGAAAATTCGGTAAACGGGAGTTACCTACCCATCAACCCCAACTCGCTGTCAGGAACTGAAATGCCTGAACTCCCCGGTAAGTTCTTACTGAGAAAATATATTAATACGATGCCTTGGCGTCTTGGTTGCCCCAACTCATCTTGCCACATCATTATTCTTTAGAAGTGGAGCGCGCGGTGACTCTGCTGAGGTCAATTGGTAAAGGAAACAAGATCATTCGGGTCGAAACCTCCGAGGACAACATCGTGTTCCAAGGGTTACCCTCTCACGAGGATTTTGTATGTCGTCCACGTTGCTCGATCCTGAGTTCCGATGGGCTGACTGATGCGGTGTCTCCACCGGTATAGGGCAGGGAAATCAGTGGTCGTGTCTTGAAAGACGTGTTCCGATACGGTGCGAGTTAGACTCTACTTGATTCGTTGCCGTTGGACTCATGGGAAATTTGCTGAAGGAAAATGTTTCTACATCGAGCTCGAAGGAGCAGGCAGGATGCCCGTACTTCATTTTGGTATGACCGGGATGCTACAAGTATATTTTACATACATTTTTCGTTCACGCGTTCAACGCTCAGCATTTGTCTTTATTTAAGGTGAGGAACCAGGCTCCCCTTCAGTACATGAGGAAAATGCAGAGTTCCGAAGTTTGGCCGCCTAAATTTATGAAGGTTCTTTATCCAGCCATCCTGCACTTGCCACCTATTTGATTGCTTGGACAGTTTATCTTCCACATCGAGGATAAGTCGTCCCTTACAATCACCGAATTGGCTTTTTCCGACGCACGCCGTCTCGGACGCATTCGCCTGGCCACCCACCCCAGAGAAGAGCCACCTATCTCTAGACTCGGCTTTGATCCAATTATATCCATGCCTTCGCTATTGGAATTTCAGACACTCGTCCTGAGAAGATCATGTCCAATCAAGGCTCTTTTATTAGACCAATCCTTCAGTGCAGGTGTTGGAAACTACCTTGCCGGTAAGCAATGAAGAAGCATTGTGGACTGTCGTTGTTTTAATCACTGAGACTTGTATTCAGATGAAATATTATATCAAGCCAAGGTCCACCCTGAACAACGTTGCAACACTTTGCACGAAACTCAGGTCAACGCCTTGCACCGTGAAGTGGCTGATATTTGCCGAATTGCCGTCGAAGCTAATGCAGACATCGATAAATACCCGAGCCATTGGCTCTTCAAACATCGTTGGGTAAATTTCATGTTTGTTAGATGATCCGCCCGCTGATCGCCGAAACCTTCGCAAGGGGAAAGGCAAAAAGGCGCAG
>PVYE01004317.1:0-12562 GCA_002995055.1 Rhizopogon rudus
AGTCTTGCATATTCACATTCGGGCGACAGAATTGCATCAGGAGGGGACAACTGCACCATTTGCATCTGGAACAGCAACACCGGCGAGCTTCTTGTAGGCCCGATCAAAGATCTGGGGGATTGGGTGGCATCAGTCGTGTGGTCGTTGGACGACCGCAAACTCTACTCCGCCTCGGACAATTTCGCACGTGTTTTCGACAGCATCTCAGGCACTCAACTTCATCGCTTCAAACATGACAGTCTCCTCACTTCCGTCGCACTTTCACCCAAACATAATATACTGGCGTGTGTGGGTTATGATGGTGTTGCACAGCTATGGGACATACAGTCCCACGAACCACTCGGCCTGCCACTCAGCCAGGAAGATCGCACCAACTGTTACTGTCTGTCATTCTGTCAAGATGGAAGGTACCTAGCATATGGTAGAGCCGACAACAAAATTCCACTATGGATGGTCAAGGACATAGCACCCGAGCTTCTAGTATGTGCTTTCATCATTATTCTTCCAGGTGACAAGCTACACAGCAGGACACTCCGCCCCAGTCTCCACCACCCTCCTGCCTCGAGGCCAGTGCTCTCACCGTAGACTATCTGCCATTGCTCACAGGATCTTTACAGGTTGATGCCACTAATCCTTTCACCGAGGAAGGACGCGATAACGTATACAACGACGACTTTTTTCGGGTAAAACGTGTGTTTTCTCATCAGCAAGGGCATTCGTGCTGACAGTATGTCTGGTAGTCTTCCGAGCCATCTCGTCGTTTTGCACACGGCTCTTCTCGTCCTTCCCATCGCCCCAGCCCTTTTTCGGCATGGCGCTTGTGGAATGTCCTCATCCCCACTCGACACGGTCCGCCAGCAGAGATTCCTCTGCAACCACGCATCAAGCGCGGATTCTTTGCGCGGTATGCAGGACCGCAGCCTGTAACAGTCTCCGCCGCAAGACCAAAAAAGGTGAGCCGTACATTCTCTGACCTTCATCCTGCTGTGTACATATCCAAATTTCTAGCGGTACTTCACTGCGCCTCGCCCTAACGGCAACACCAATGCCGAGACTGGTCAGTCATCCTCAGCAACAGTTCAGTCTTCTTCTGCAGCCGCGCCATCCTCGACGCCGCAGGGGCTACAGCACCTTCAGGCACAGCCTGTAACAGTCTCCGCCGCAAGACCAAAAAAGGTGAGCCGTACATTCTCTGACCTTCATCCTGCTGTGTACATATCCAAATTTCTAGCGGTACTTCACTGCGCCTCGCCCTAATGGCAACACCAATGCCGAGACTGGTCAGTCATCCTCAGCAGCAGTTCAGTCTTCTGCAGCCGCGCCATCCTCGACGCCGCAGGGGCCACAGCACCTTCAGGTACAGCCTTCAACAAGACCCACACAAGAAGATGAATATGACTACGGATGTTGTGGAAACTTTTTGCATGCCGTCTTCTGTATCCCAGACCCTGTGCATAGGTTTGCTGTTCAGCCTGCTGCCTCTTGATGTTATGCATCCGTTTTCCTGTCCATATCGTACATGTACTTATTCTCAATCTCTTTGTATGCGAGATTGCACTCAAATAGTGACTAGATGGTAGATAATACGAACACTCGTGTCGAATAATCTCGTTGGTCTTCCTCGTTCATCGTGGTTACTGACGTTGTCGAACCCACTAGCGGGTGCAGGGTAAATGGAGAGCTCACAGTGAGTGGAGAAAGAGCACACAACATCTCGCTGGACGTTAGCCCTGATGAGGACGAGCACCTGACCGATGAATCGGGTTATAATAATTGCCCAGCTTCGTCTATTGCAGGAAGTCGCATATAGCACGACGTGTGAGATTGGGATGTGTCTATGAACGTTAGCTTTAGGGGGACAGGAGCACGGAAAGTGCTTATCCATGTGTATGACAGTCAAGACTCTATGACCAGAGCAAACTATCGCTGTAAGGATCCTTGCACACCATCTTTCCAGTGAACAACGAAAAGACATCGGCTGTCATAGAAGGATCCTAGACTACTTTCTGAGCGGGCATCTGAAAGACGATGATGGTCTTGATTCATCAGATGGTTGGAAGAATGCCTGGCCCTAAGAAAGGCCAAGGGTCATCGATCGTACGTGTTTGGATAGCGAGGTGGCTGCTCAATGACTGCTGCATGCCCGCGCAGATACATGAAGTTCGTGGGACCTCATCGCGCTCGCGCACTATCGTCACGAACTGTAAACAGAACCTGTCGTACGGTACTGACGTTTGGATAGTATTCGCGAACTTCTGACAGGAATGATAACGTTCACTTGGACTCGGACATAACAGGAGGCCTACATGTGAGACGCCTGGATGGACAATTGCAGGCGCCGATGAATGCTTCCAGCTTTCAAACATCATCTGTGTTGGTTATTGACTCATGAGCATTATCCGCTCGTTTAAGTTAGCAATAAGGTATGCACACAGATCGATGACTGCTAATTATATGCTTCTGTAGCAGTCCGAGAAGTGTATACTCCTCAATGGCAGCGCGACAGTGCCATAGATTACTATTGGGTTTCATTAGACCGCACGTTACTGAATTCAAGAATTATTGCGGACGTGTGCATCTAGTTTCGCAAGTATCTCATCCTGCTCTTCGCTTGACTTACGAGCGCTGACAATAGATGAGCTGACGGTCCTGCGGCGTCGTATAGCTACTCACAAGGACTGCGCGAAAACAGGCAGGTCGGGAGGGCTGTTGATCATGCCTAGTTCAATCAACGCGATTTGTCGCAAGGCCAGTCTTCGTCGTGTGATAAGTAGGAATTAAATCACTTCTTTCTCTGTGCTCACTTTGATTGTGGAGATAGAGGTGCCTTATGGTGTTTCCGTCGCGGAGGCCATTGTGGTTCAGGTGTTTTTGATTTCTTGAAAGAGCCTTGTCGCCCTGACTTCAGTTTATTGGCGGCTGCTCTTTTCCTCTTCGCCTCCTGCCATTGCGTTGGTTACCAAACCCAATGACGAATTTCAGAATACTGACCTTGAGTGCAGTTCGAGAACGCTCTTCTTCGATACGACTTGGTAATAGTACGTCGTCGTTGCGGTGACTATACTTGACGCCTATTGCGCTGAGTGTCTTGTGGATGTCATTATCGTCTGCAACTTCAGGGGGTTCTTTCAGGACACGAGTCAGTCTTCTCACAAACTAACAACAGCTGAAACTAACCGTCGTCGAACAGAAGAGCGCTCAGCCCTCGCAAATCGGCCTACCCCGTGATTAGATAGTGTGACACAGATTGACAGATGACTTACTTCTTCCTTTCCGCTCTTAGAATCGGCCTCATACACCCAGTCCTCGGCCTTGGATTTCGCTGCTTTCTTCGATTTTGAATTCAGATGAGCTAGAGCCCAGTCTAGTTCCATGATAGTTGCTTTCTCGATCTGTGGTAGGTCTGAATCAATGTCTTTGATCATCACGGATCAACGCACGGCCATCTTGGTCGCTAGGGTATCTTCATGCAGCTTGAAGATGTTCTTGATACCAAACAGTTCTCCTTGTCGGGAAGTGTCACCTTGAACACCAGAAAAATACCTAGGGGGGAGGCTCAAATCCTGCACTCGAACCTTGATCTTCTGAAATACCTTGTCTGCACGCTTGCTTGATACCCGATAGCCATCTGTTGTTGCTTGTACAACTGCCTTGCATATATCAACTCTTCAATCGAGCCTGCTCCGAGCAGGCGGTACACAAATACGTCGCGTGTCTGCCCAAAGCGATATGCTCTGTCCATAGCTTGTAGATCATGGGCAGGATCTATGCGGCCATGAGTCAATATCAAACAGAATCACACAAATACATACTCCAGTTGGGATCTACAGAGTCTTTTGAGTCCGAACGGTCGAAACTGGGTGTTTGAAACTTACCGAAAATGACCACTTTGTTTGCACCAGTCAAGTTGAGACCAGTTCCTCCAGCAAGAGTGGAAATGAGAAATATGAAGACGTCTGGGTCACGGTGAAATCTATCGATCATAGGCATCCCTGGAGCAGATGTTAGCAACAATGACAATGGATGGGATCGTCTCTTACTATCATTCTGCTTGGTGGATCCATCCAATTTTAAGAAGCCATAGCCTAGTGACTAATTAGTACACGATCAACGCTGAACAAGCCTTGTGCGCACTGTTGGTATTGAGATGAAATTCCAACATGTCAAGCAGTTTGACGGATTTTGTAAATATAAGGACCTTGTTTGTGCGGTCTTTTCTCCATTCTCTTAGTAGGGTATCGAGTACCTGTCAGAGTACATCATGCAGTGCAGGAGATAAAATCATTAAACGATGACTTACAACCCACTTCCCGCAGTACTGAGGCAGCAGCATGGCAGTCCCGTACTTTGGTATAGGCTGGCCTGGGAAAGCTACTTCAGCAAGCTCTCGATTTCGTATAGTCTAGGAGGATCATGAGGCATCATACAGTTGAGTGGTGACACCCACGTACTTGTTCCGGGCTATCGTTTGGGGCTAGTAGGTGTGAACATTGGTTGGATAGTGAAATAATCAAGTCAGACTGGGATATTACCTGGAAGTATTAATGCTAAATGATTCGATATCTTGATGAGTATTGACATGTACTTGAGAACGCCTCCCTTCTCGATAGGGTGACAGCAGTCCTTGCGTCTGTACGGAAAGCGGTTCTAAGCATCATGCTCGGGAGTTGAATAATAGAACCAACTTGTCCTCGGATCCGCAATCACAAAGTTCGTCTTTCTTTACGAGATTCTGCACCGGCTGCACATTCAAGATGCGTCTGTACACGGCAATCTGTATTGGTGTAAGCGGACAAAAGACGACTTCGTCTGTTTTCGTAGGTAGCTAATCGTTATATTCAGCGTATGATTGTATATCATGATGATTATTCGTACTTGGTGCTTGATAATGTCTTTCGTTCTAGTGAACTGCTTTTAGACAACACTTGCAGGAAGTTCGCTGTCCACACATACCTCCGTTTAAAGAACCTAGGCAGCACTTTGTCTCTGACTGTAATAGCGACCGACTGCGGATTATCAATATTAGTTATAGGACATAACATCTGCTCTCACCAAAGCCTTGGTCCTCTCCTCTTCTGTCGCACTCGCAGATTGACCTATCGTCAATGGCTTCACAATGTAACCTTTCCATTGCTTGCTGGTTCCCAGCCGGCCAGGGTTGGTCCAGTCAAGTATCGTCCATGCTTCCATGTAGCTGTTTTGAATGGTCGTGCCTAAATTCCCCATCACATCAAACAACCTTTTAGTAGCACAACAGTCTTACCTGTCAGGCCAAAGCGGCGAAGACACGTGAATTGATTGAACGCCATGGTGATCTTCGACTTTGGATTCTTTACTCTGTGCGCCTCGTCAATGAAGACAGCAGACCAAGCGAGGTCGTCCAATAGAGCGATGTCCCTGCGGGCAACCTCAAATGTAGTGAGTACTGTTTCTCAAGGATATCAGCAAGAAAGAAAGAAAAGACAAGGTGTGCTCATGGGCGTACCAACGTCGAGCCGACCCATTTTGAAATCAGTCAAGACATCCTCCCGCTCTTTCTTCGAACCTGTATATGATCCGACTTCAAAATAACCCCACTAAAGCAGCGGTGTGAGACATTGTGGCCATAGATTAATAGTTGGCACTCACTGTCTCGAACTCACGTTCCCAGTTTGGCACTACGGATGTAGGGGCAATAATGAGGCATGTGGGCCAGGTCTTATTAGCCGGTGGCAGAGTGCGACGTTTTTTCCACTCCGGTCCATCCTGAAGATTCGACACATGATTCCGCCGTCTGTCGATATCGCGTTCGTCCCCGTGTTTCTTCATGATTGCAGACAAAAACGATATTACTTGGATGGTTTTACCCTAAGCAAATGGAAAGTCAACTCAGAGGAAAAGAACTTCGAGAGCGTTCGAACTGACAAGACCCATATCGTCACCCAGTAAACCGCCACGTCCTTTGTTATATAGCTCCCAGAAGAAAAGGGCACCTTCCCTCTGGTATTCTCGGAGATATGTATTGATTGACCCGGGTACCATAATGCCCTCACGTTTGTTCAATATCAGAGGACCGAGAAGACTCTGACCAGGAGCAAGCGGGAAGCCGGGTCTCGGATTGAAAGTCTACATCTCTGTCAGCATATGAAGGTCTGAGCAATGAAGTTCGCCTTACTGAATTAGAGTACGTTTCGATTTCGTCCTCCGTTTCGGGCTCTGTCTCTGAATTGGATTCTGGAAGCTTCGAGGTATTTGGCGGTAGTTGCTTTGAGACTATCTGCAATTCCGCGTCGGACTCGGGTTCGGTTTCAGAGTCGTCTATAGAGTATCATGATGTGACTTTTGTGTGAGTATAAGTGAAGGCGTACCATCTGGACTAGGCACTTTTATTCGCTTCGAAGCTGGAAAAATCTGGTCTGATGCAGGCGACTTCCGCTTCATCGAAATGCGAGCAACGTCGGGCTCAGACTCAGGTTCTCAATAGGTGTACACGTTGACAATGGTAGAAAAAGTATGTCCAATGTAGACTTACCAGTAGCGGAATCATCATCAACCGGAGTTTTTGCATGTGCAACAGGGGTACTCTCTTTTGATTTCATAAATGCAACCATTGTTCGGAGTGTTATCGGCTGCTCAGTTTCAGACTCTTGCTCTTCTGCCGAGTCGCCATCTTCGGGATTTTCGTCGTCATTTTCATCGTCGTCAGATGCAGACTGCAGTCCAAGGTCATCATCTGTTCACAACAAGCATAAACGCTGCACGTCACACAAGTAGTTTAACGAACCAAAGAACTCTTTCAGTGGATTGTGCTGTCTAGCCGCCTCCGGGTCCATCGGTCTATGTTTCCCTAAAATAATCGTCAAGTCGTAGAACCTGTGCTTTTCAAACGATCAACTCACGACTTCTTGATATTGACTCGAGATTTCCGAGGACGTCACTTCGTCTCTTGCGGGGGGAAGATAGGGACGCGTCCCTGCCGGCAGTCGTTTTACGTTTGCCGCGTTTCTTAGTCTCATAGATGAAAGTCCCTGGGTTAAATTCTGGATCGGAGTCAGGTTCTATGTGGGAGGAAACAAATGTATGAGATCCAAGTCCTATTTGCATGAAAATTACCCAAACCTAGGGGTGCAGGGATAGATACAAGTTTTCCTACATATGGTCAGCTCACGAGCTGGTACTGAGATGCAGAGACTTACTCTGCCCGTATGTGGATGGTTTCGTGTTCTCAGCTCGCTGTGGCATCACTAGCAGGCTAATGATCAGGTTGCTTGACGTAGTGTTGGTGGGAGAAAAAGGAGCACTCCGAGTTTGGGCGCGACTCGTTGTATAATGAGTCACGTGACAATTCGTGTCACAATCACGTGTATCCAGTTACGAGGTCACTGCCATTGTGTACCAACGGGCCAACGGCTATTGTAGCTCGTGCGGTGCTCGCACCATCTCACAGGTTTAACATGTCTCCGAAGGTTGATCGCACAAAAATACAATCTTTTCTGGAGTAGCGAGGGACAACATGCAGAACATAAATGTGCAAACACAAGACATGAATAGCAACATGAATGAAAAGTGAAATATGTGGACAGTACGAGGACATGAGTGCGTGAAGAATGTCGCATGTCTCGCATAGGAAGTTAATATACGCAACAACGTCAACGGTTTACGATTATGTTAGAAGGAAACGGGAAGGAGACGGTGAGGATTAGTCTTCCTCTTCGTCGGCTGCCTCTTCCCCATCGCTCTTCTCTTTTGCTGAGGATTTAGCAGCCTGTGAGGAGATGATTAATGTGCGGCGACGGAGAAAGCGCAATACACATACTGCAGCCATCGATGTCTTCTCTTCTTCTGCCCTTGTCTTATCTTTGGCGGCCAACTCAATATAAGGCTGTTACGACATATCAGCACCCACAGCGATTAGTCAGAAAGAAAGCTTGAACGAACTTGCTTGTCCTCCTCATCGAGCTCCTTCCACTTGGCGCCTAGCAGTTTGCCGACCTCACCTGTGATGAAGGTGTTAGAAAATTAAAAGGGCTGAAAGAAACACTGCGGCCCACCGAAACCAGCATCTGGGTTTTCGGTCTTGATTCTTTCCCTCCAATCTTGACTGAAGAACATGTACGCGGAGAGGGCACGTTTAGGACCACCCTTGGCCTTGGTGGGTTTGGCCTTGGTGGCCTTGCTCTCTGCAGCCTTGCGCTATAGAATCAGTCAACATCATGGTCGATGACGATGACCAAGCGAGGTCAATTTAAAAAAAAACACGACAGCACATTGTTATGGGCAGTGCGCGATGCACAGATAGGATCGTGGAATTAAGGCTAATATAAACGGAGCATAGGAGACGAACCTTGGTTTTAGTGGGTTCCTTTGCTGCCCTGGGCATCTACGACGCAGAAAACGCATGAGCGATCGATTCAACACGTCGTTGACATGAGAAACATGAAGGAAATCGAGTGCGACACGAGAAGACGCGATGCGCGTCAACGCGTCGGTGGCCAAACAAATATGGCCGGTGCCCACCTTCAGTTCAGCACCAGCTCAACGACGGACGATGATGGAGAGAACGGTGGTGGATATCGCAGGACATCCATGGAGCAAATTGAAGCTAACAAAAAATAAAATAAGAGGACTGACCGTTGATGTGTACTACGATGAGTATTGCACGGGTTTGAATTTAGGCGGGTGAGGACCACAGTACAGCTATAGGCAAGGTTGGCTGAGGGGACGTTTGGCGGGTGGGAGCCTTGTATAAGGCCAGCCACCTACCAACCGTGGGAACAGGGCACGGACTCTCGCTGACATAATAAAATTTTCAACAAACCCACGCTCATTCCGGCCCGCACTACTCATTCAGTATTACACACGGACAGATAGGCTCATGTCTTCTCGCTGCATTGGTTTATTAAGACACTACTCATAAATAGACTCGGTATCTAGCATGAACGAGGTATATATGATAAACACTGGACATCTGAAGACAATGAGCGTCCATCAAGTCTTTCCAAAGCCTCTTCGCTCACCTCCCAAAGCAGATGAGAACACTCTAACAGGAAAATTTATCAGGTTGATATTTCAGCCTGTGATATGTAATAGGTTCATCCTCTGACTCCACATCGAAGTCAATGTCAGGTAGACAGAGCTGTCCCAGGCCAAGGTCAGGTAATCGCGCCATTTTGAGGAGGAGACTGAGTCCCTTGTCGCCTCGTCCATCTCCAGGACCGTTAAGAAGGTCCCACGTAAAGTCGTCAATTTCATCTGCTGTTCTACCCCAAGTCGTCTTAATTGCAGTTGGGTACTCGAATGATGCGAGGATGAAACAGACAGGCGAACCTATGCCAGTCAGCCCCGCTTCCAATGTACTTTAAACAATAAAACATACAAAGACCCGATATCTCTTGTTCCCGAGCAAGTAAAGGTGAACGGGTTTCGTTGGTGTGCTGTTCGCTATCCCGAGTTAGGTCTGGCAAAATGTCACCAAGACGATAAAGACGTCGACATGATGGACAGATGCGGCTAGTAGCACGGCTCTTATTGTACCATAGAATCTGGAGAAATCACTTTATCAGCTCGCTAGCTTCCTCACGCAGCACTCACTATGGCAGTTTCCTCTGGCAGCGTGGTATAGAGCATCTGAAGCACCTCCTCCTGAGAGAATTCCGCACATAGTGGGTCGTCCAGTGACGGAGGCTGAGCAAAGAATGAAGATAGGAATGCCCGAACGTCGCGAACTCGCGGACCGTTACCCGGATCATGGATACTCGGAAGGAAATCGTCATGGTCTTGGATATGCGGGGATCGTGTATGTGGAAGCCCATCTCTCGGGCAATCAATATCACTTGAAAGTGGGTCAAGCTCGTGAACAGAGGGAGGAGGTTCTAGAGGAGCCGTAGCTTGTATGACTGATGTAGTACACTTCTTGTTCTTTTTCACGTGTACTTTCTTCCCTTTTCTCGAGTTGCATGGACCTGGCATTTTATAGGCAAGTTCAAAAAGTGAAGGAGGACTCGGGTTGTTCAGGCAAAGGAGACACTAGTGAAGAACACGAATAGTACGCTTGTCACGCGTTACTTGACGCGTTCGTGACTTTTCGCGATCCCAAGCTGCAAGCACGACGGGCTCTGCCGCCGCTCCAAGCTTTGCCACAAAATCGCGCACCTATGGCACCTTGCGACCATTCATATCGCTGCACAAGGATGGAGGACTGGGACGAATCGACTCCTCAATAGGAGTGGCCACCCAGGTACGAATATAGCCGCCGAGGCGCGACACGATTACCATGCATCGGGACTGTACCTTGCAGCACTACGGATAATGTGATTGCTTCCAACGCGTACACATCAGCATTGTCACTCTGGGCACGAGGCCACGAGCATACAACTTCCTCAGTTCCATTTCGTTGACAGGCTGTGGTTTGTGTCACTACCGGGCTTCGGGAGCGCAAGAAGTGGAATGAGGACTCTAGCTATGTTATTCATGTGCAGCGTAGACTGTTGTCGATCTCGGAAGCTAATAAGGGATCCGCGATCACGACTGTGGTCCAGCACGAATAACACCAGGACTGTGTAGCGTTGAACTTAACAAAGGGTGCTGGAAACAAGGATCTGGGTTTTCGGTCTTGATTTTTTCCATCCAATCTTGACTGAAAAACATGTATGCGTAGAGAGCACGTTTAGGACCACCCCTGTCCTTGGTATATTTAGCCTTAGCGGTCTTGCCCCTCTACAACCTCCATGTGCAATATTCTCGTGGATGGTATGTGTACGTGTCTATTTGAGCGGCAATAAGATCAACTTGGAAAATCGGCACAAGCTTCGAGGAGAGACGAACGAGGACAAGCCTGATCCACTCTGAATCACTCCAAGAACGGAGCTACGCGGCTCAAATCCTGCAATCGATGAAGGTAACGATGTTCTTGACTAGGCTTGTAGGCAATAAATGAAAACATCTCAAGATTAAGTACTAGCTCCGAGTTTCAGATAGGTTTCATCTGATACCTGCAAGTTGTTGGCAAGTTGCAACCTCAAAAAAGTAGCCCGAAATTGCCTTTCAACACGGCAAAGATGATAAGTTAGCATGAGCTGAACGTGAAAACTACTGATGCAGATTAGAGTACACTATAGACACAATCATGTCGTATCATAAAACAAGTGTGATGACTTCCTAGACCCAGAACACTCGCTGCCATTGCCCGTTTCCGAGGGCATGATGGTGGGTGCGCAGCACGATAGCGAAGCATCATCCACCCAGTCATGAATGCGTTCGTCAGCGATATCTCCTTCCATGTCTAAGCCTAGCTCAAAGTCGACAGCGATAGACAATTCGGTCTGTACAACCTTAAAGTTGGAAGGTCTCGCGCGACATACGTCGAAGTCATGGAGAGGGTCCGAGTTATCAATGTCCACCTCCGTTAATTCGTAATCATTCTGGAACTCTTGGCGGAACTTCTCTTTGTCAAGAACTAGTCGGCCAACCTGATAAAGTAAACATAATGAGCAACAGAGTACCAGTCAGAGATTTATGTACTCAACAGCAAACCAAAAGGAAGATATCATCACACTAAAGCGGATTCAAAGTGAGTGACAAATCTGCGGTAAACGCAAGACTTACGGGAAAAGAAAGCTCCTTATTGGCCTTCGGGCTTCCATGGGTGTGATTATCACGACGAGAAAGTTTCCTAGTCGGCGGTGACATACGTACTACAAAGGAGAATTATACGCTTACCTGTCACCAGAATGACAGCACAAACACTGTTGCGGACCATAATTTTAAGATATGAGTGTAAAATTTCGGGCCACTTGACTCTGAAGTATCGCCAAAGTATCACAGCAAGGAAGCAGAGGTTAGTTGCAATGACTGAGGCTCTGGTTCTCGATTCGTTATCAGATATATACAACACATGCAATTTTCTGACCCAGCATAAATCTGACCGGAATTGGACTCGGCCGCACACGTAGGAGAAGGCCTGAGGTCAGACACAAACAAGCGAACAGTGATAACCACTCCGGCCCACTGTACGCCAACCAAGGCGTAAAGGAGGCCACGAACGAATCTATCATTGTTGTACATTTTGCATGCTGCAAGATGACAGCCCTCAGAGAGAATAAATACGTCACACCAAGAGTAACGTACCCAGCAGGATGAGCAGTAGCTCTACTGACATTAACAGACATTGACTTGTTATACCGTGAAATGAGTACCACGCTCTGCAAACCAGCGGATGAGTGGGAATCCCTGACGCCATCCTCTTTGCAAACCAGATGTTGAAACTAGCGATAGAAGTGAGCACCTGACTTCTGTAGTTGCCAAATCGCTCACATCTGTCCAGCTAAGCCCACATATCTTGCTATCACAAAGATCTTGGCTTCGGCACTCTTCCAAAATTGCCTGTTAGAAGAATATATTGGTCGGTCGCGTTCATCAGTGTCAGACGCACACTCACGGCCAGATCACCCGCATTTCCAATCGGATATTCCAGGCATATTCCAGGACCATCAAGCCAGTTAGGCTAGCTAATGATTGTAGTCCATTGAAACCTGGAAAATCAATGAAATAACCAGTGGTACTCACTGCTGGCAATGAGTCTGTT
>PVYE01004319.1:0-10167 GCA_002995055.1 Rhizopogon rudus
AATAAATGTGCGATAACTTGCGATAGGTAGACATTGCTATGGTGGCCCAGTTGTTGAGGCCCGGTGCTCCTTCGTCCGTTTCGAGGGCCCCACCCTGGGGCCCCATCCTAACACAAAGTACGACAAGCTGACAAGCATGAGCATGATGTTAATATAGCAATATCTGATCAACCGCACAAGTCAAACACCGAACTTCTCCCCTCAACGACACGTGCACGGTCAATGAGAGGGTGGAGGAAGAAGTGTGCAGTTTGAAGTTTTCCCGGATAAGAATAAACTACTAAAATTGATAGTACTTTGGCTAAAACATCTAGTTCAAGTAGTAGGACGGGAACACCACCCCTCGAAACGGACGCTGGAAAGGAGCACAGGTCCCCGAGCCTTCGCATCCGGTACATCGCGTTATAGGTGTAGCGATCGATGACGCGTTCATTTAGGAGTGAAAAGTTGTCCAAAGACGACTGACTAGACGTTCCTCGAGTCAGGAGCTAGTGTGACCAGAATTGAGCTGTTGTTGTCCAGTCTGGACCAATAATGTAATTCAGACAGCATCGCGCGCAGGCATACGATGTCTGTGGTCATAGTGAGACTAAGCCCCTAATACAGAAGGAATAACTGTCTTCCCTCTATTAGGGTCTGCCTACAGGAGACTTGTAGACTTTCGTGTTCAGGTTACATAACGACTCGGGGCAAAAACGCGTCACTCTAAACTACTGTAGGTAGGTAGCTATATAAGTGACAAACTAGATGCCTCGTGTACCTATATCTTCTAGTTTAACAGGGTTGAAGTTACGTTACGTTGAGTTGAGGTCTGACTTTTGGCGGAGGAGAACGTTTCTTGTCACTTGAGCACTTTTGACGATGGCTTCTGCCAGGCTGAGGAGGCACGAGGCGAGCGTAAAATTTAGTCTGCGCGTGAATAAGCGAGGTGGCGCAGCGCCTCTTGCTCCTGCCCACCTCGCAGTCTAGTCGTCTCTGTTCTCAGTACTAGTCACTAAGGTCAGTAATTTGTACCCACCCGCCACTCCCCACTCCCTACTCCGAGTCAGGGCGTAGACAAACACGCCGAGTTTGTCGAACCCACAGCTTCACAAACAACACATTCAACCGCATTTGTCTGACGCATGGTGCCCGCTCCTTTCGTATCGCTAACACCAGTAGGTGTCCTGGTCGAGCCCACCCGCCCGACACAGCTCACCTTGATAGTAGGGTCGAACTCAGCTGCCTAGCAGCCGCGTAGGCCTGCAGAACCGCCTCTTGATCATGCTACGCCGCTTATGAGGCGAGAGAAGGCCAGCTCACCCGGTCCTCGCGACGCTTGGAAGGGTAAGAGCGTGTAGTAACTTGCCTACACATGCCTTTGAGTTAGTATACGCTTGCTTCCCTAGCTCACAACCTCAAACCATTGTATTTGTATCGCGGCCGCTGGACGATGTGCAGGCTCCTAGAGACGTCGCGAAATCGATTGTTCTGGTTAACTCTGTGTTCATACCTGGTACGACTATTGGTGCCACTCGTTGGATTGCGTATGCCATGACCAAAGATCACGTCTGTGTCAGTCTCGTGGTCAAGCAGTGATCTCACTCTTCTTCAGCCACCAACTGTCTGGCTGTATATGGCAACAGAGTTGGCTGGTTGTAGGAAGAAAAGGGAAGGTGAGACGATGGACAGAATCAAACCTTAAGCTGAAAGCGGCGCGACAAGAATATCACACTTTCTGATGCTTTCTGACGATATGGCATCACATGCATCCGTTTGATGTTTGATGTCATCTCTATTATGTAAAGATATATGCGTATTATTCTGTTTCCGTGTACATAACTGTTTCATGTGTACTCACATCTAGTGGCTCGACCAGCCTTCATTATTTGACTTGCGATTTGATTTTGCGCAGTGCGCACTACCACCTTTACCTACTGAATCTCGAGATCGCAAAGGGATGTTGGTCTTTCGTGAAGCTAACTCAAAGTATCAGAAATGCGATGATGGATTGATCTTGATGGGTATCGAACCGCCTCAAGAAAGAAAGGCTAGGCCGCCGCGATATGAGTATATTTAACATTCAGCTTCTGGTTCGCACTTTGGACAATGGACACCAATCACTTGAATATGTCCATAGTCTCAAATGACCTCATTCGGATCTATGCCAGTCTTTCCTACTACAGCTATTTTATAGGTTCGTGGAAAGTACGTCGGATGTTGGCGACACCTTACTCTATCCTTGATGTCCTATCGCAGTTGCAGCCTCTACTGTGTTCGTATATGATTCGGGTCAGCAACATAGTCTTCCAGTTGCTTCTCAAGCGAATTAATTTTTGATGTATCTATGGTATTTTCTAGTATTAACTTTCGGAAAAGAGGTAGGTTGACGCATTACTATTGGAGCAGTCATCTCACCAGTAATGGATTTACAGGTTGATCTGATCTGGGTGAGCACACTGGCCCCATACCTGAAGAAAATGACAGGACTAAGACGGCTAATTCGGGGCAGAGGCAACGCTGGTCTCTAACGACTCTTCTATATCTCAGTGTACGCAGCCTTACATAATATTCTCAGGTGGTAAGTTGCACTGACCTGACATGTTATACTCTAGGTGCGCTCCATGGGAATATTATTCTCTGCGTAGGTCTGCAAGGTTAACAAGGTGGTACTGTGCTAATAAGCCATCCGACGCAACTCAGCGACTTGATACTAATGGGTATGTGTCCCCACATACCATGCATTCGTTATTCTTACCGGCCTCGTGATGCAGGGGGTCTTACAACAGTCTTACTGGGAGACATAGTAAGTATTTCTGCCATTCCCAGACCGTGTGACTAGTAACTGTGCTGCTACGTAGGGGTGAGCGAGATTCACGATGAGCTTCTTGGTTCAAATTGACCACTCCGACAGCTGTGAGTTCATTTGTAGCATTCAGACTTCCAATGCTCATCAGTGATTGTGTTTCTAGGTACTATTGTTGCCCGAACATTCATATGGGTGGGGTTTGTCACAAATACCATGCTGTGGGGTGAGCTACTCAGGTGCAGTGTATCAATGACAGTGACTTGACTAAACTATCATGATAGCCACCATGGTTGTTCGATTGCATGCCGTGTATCAGCAATCAAGGAAGATGCTCGTATTTCTCATTGTAACCTCCCTGGCTATAACCATGGTATGCGGAGTGATCACCTTCGGAATTAGCAGCCTTTCGTCATGGGGTGAGTTTTAGTTACTGAAGAAAGGCTTCGACAACACAGGCTCATGGGACAACTATCAGAGGAGCGTGTGCTGTTCGGCATCTACTATGCCTGCATTTCTAGTGGAACCGGTCCATATATATCGGTCGAGACTTTGATTCTTGCAGCGGTATGGGAAGTCGTCGCACTGTGTCTCATGGCCAGGATTGCTGTAAAACACTTCCGTGAACTGCAACGAAGACCGAGAGGATCTGCTTTAACAGTGTTAATAAAATATCACATATTTTACTTCGCAGGGTGAGTTAATTTGCATGTAGTTATCTTTCTTGCTGAAGGTCCTCGCGTGCTAGATTTGCTGTTTCTTCTTGCTTCACCCTCTGTGTCGGGCTGTCTCCTAAGCTCTTGGTGCGCAGATCTGTAACTGACGTCTGCATCTGACCATTCCTTATTTTTATATAGAACTCTCTAGTTCTTAATGGTGCTCTTCAAATTAGCACGTCCGTGCAGATGTTTGTGTTGGGACCCCGGCTCATTCTTAGCATTCGAGACTACCACGCTAAGCTTGTGGAAAACTCCGACGCAGGAACCGGAATGAGTGTGATTGTTTTCCAGGGGCGCATAGACGTGTCAACTGGTGGCGATGTGTAGTTCAATTCCAAGATGCTCATTTGGAACTTTAAAGGAAGAGGAGAATTTCGTGAATCGTCATGGTGCTGATTTGTACCTTGTTTGATCTGAGAGCTATATAATTTGTTTGGAATACTTAGGGACTCTTATATGATATTAGCGCAATCACGCAGTGATTTGACCACGCCCGACTGGGTGATAGTGTCTCAGAAGATGAGGTTCAGACTCCAGAGCAAGTACTATGTAGTCGTAAAGCTGGTGGGCACCGTCGTCGTACCGCTGGACATGTCTGTCATCTTTGATGCAGTGGTATGGGTATAAATCACCATCCAGGCTGTTGTCACATCTATTCGCTACGAATTCACAGAGGACCATGAATGTTGATCGATGAGAATAGTCCCATTTTTACCGCTTCGTGCTGGTAGGCGACCCTAATGCCAGGTAATGACTTACTCTCGCAGAATACCACTACTACGCAGGGAAATTCTACTACTCTGCTCCAGTCTCCACTACTCCTGCTGATAGACAAAGTGCTCTTCTTTCCTTGCTATATCCTGCTGCCGCCTCCGCCTCTGCCACAAGCCCCCTTCAACCTTCAACATATCCCATCAGGTCAACCCCTTTCGAATAACAAAGGAAAGGTTCTTCTAGAGCAGCTCTTGAGGTGTGTACCTTTTCATATTTGCGATTCATTCTATCTTCTCTTCACTTTCGTGCACCGACCCTACCCTTCATCTCGTCGTGCAGAGCCAACCTATCGCCCCGCTTCAACCGCCTCAATAGCAGCAGCAACTACCCTCTCTCCGCAAGTCCTTGTTTGAGCTCTTTCTCCCTTCGATATTCTGGCGAACACGATGTCTGTCCCCAAGAAGCTTCTCCAGGTCCCGCCAGTGCATCCAGCACTAATGAGGATTTGTGGACGTCGGTATCGCTCGTCTCAACGACCCGAAGCGCAACCTTATGGACCAGTTCACCCTGGACAGCCTCCATCCCCTACATATTACATCACCACGGACGAGTATTCTCAGGTGGATTCGACCCCTCAGTTGCTCCAACCTCGCATTATGCCACAACCTCTTCCCCGAAAACCTGAGCATCCAAAAGCCAGCAGCCGCGTAGGCCTATGGAATTGCCCCTTTGTCAGGCTATGCCACCTATGACGCGAGAGAAGGACAGCTCACCCGGTCCTCGCAACACTTGGAAGGGTGAGTGCAGAGTCAAGGGTGCTGGTACAGGAAAGGCTCAGAAGAGTCCGAGGCACGTGTGGCAACTTTCCTGTACGTTCCTTCGAATGTGATGTGTTGGACACCCTCGAGGAGCGCCATGACTGGACAAAGATGATCATGACACCAGCACTCTTCAAATACGTCTTTGCCAACCTCCTCCCCGAGGTCATCGTTCACTCTCAGTCCCAAGATGAAGAGCACGTTCGCGACCACTACGACCGTAAGTAATCTTTATATCTTCAAGTTCACTGTATTCATTCAGTTTTTGTAGGAGGTAATGATTTCTATGAATGGTATGTATCCTTTGCAAATCAAATTCCCTCCATCCTTACTCATCTCAGGTTCCTTGGCCCCCGCATGATCTACACCTCCGGTATTATCCTTGACGCCGAGAAGGATGCCTCCCTCGAAGAACTCCAGGACAATACACTCCGTTTCATCTGCTCTAAGCTCAACCTCGAGCCCGAAGATCATCTCCTAGACGTAGGCTGCGGATGGGGCACCCTCGGCAAGAACCAGACCAAGTTCGGCGATGAGCGTATCAAGACCAACGGCGTCACTCCTGACAAGGCATGTATCCTTTGCATGGACTACAGGGAGATCCCAGGCGGTCCAGGTCACTTCACCAAGATCGTCAGTCTCGAGATGGCCGAGGTAAGTGGCTTGCAATCTTGTGGCCAGTGCTTGCCTAACGTATAACAGATAGCATGTTGGAATCAGGCGATATGGTTCATTCATGCGCCAGATGTACGACCCACTCGACGACGATGGTATCTTTGTCCTTTCAGTCGCTGGTGTCCGCACCTCCTGGCAATATGAAGATCTCATCTGGTGTGTATCATGCGTATCTCTTATTTGATTCTCTGCTAACTCTTGCCCAGGGGTCTCTTCATGAACAGGTACGTTTTCCCCGGTGCTGACGCCTCCTGCTCGCTTGGGTGGGTCATTGGACAAGTTGAAGCTCCTGGTTTCGAGGTTAAGAACATTGATGTCCTGGGTGTCCACTACAGCGCTACAATATGGAGGTGGTACTTGAACTGGGTTGAGAACCGAGAGAAGGTGCGTGCCCCTCCCTCCCCTTGTCCCGTTACTGACGCGCATTGTCTTTGTAGGTCGTTGCCAAGTACGGCGAACGCTGGTACCGCATCTAGGTCTTCTTCCTTGCGTATAGCACCCTCATCTCGTGGCAAGGCAGCGCCAGCATCTTCCAGCTCACGCTGCACAAGAACCTGAATGTTTGATTCTCTAGCTCCCACTATTGTATTTGATGTCCAAACAATATGTATGATCCTAGGGACGCCGCAAATCCAAACACCCTGAACCTCCCCAAGCATCTCTCATTACCCTACGCGCATGCCATTACCCTCGCCGATCCTGATGCGATTGTTCTGGTTAACGCTGTGTTCATACTTGATACGACTATTGGTGCCACTCGTTGGATTGCGTATGCCATGACCAAGGGTCGCGTCTGTGTCATCTTGCGGCCAAGCGGTGATCGCACTCTTCAGCTACCAACCGTCTTTCCAACTGTATGTGGCAACAGGGAAAGGATGGACGGAGTCAAACCATGAGCTGATAGCGGCACGACAAGAATATTACAGCTTTCTCACTTAGTGGCGATAGGGCATCACATGCATCAATTTTAAGTTTCATATCTCTATCAAAGATCTATGGGAATTTTTCTGTTTCTGAACGCAGCCGTTTCATGTGTACTAACATCTAGTGGTTCGACCAGCCTTGACTTAGGGCCACTTGACTTTGCCCACAACCCGGTTTACCTACTGAATCTCGAGATCGCAAAGGGATGTTGATCTTTTGTGCGGCTAACTCCAAGTATCAGAAATGCGATGATGGATCGATCTTCTTGATGTGTATCGAACCGCCTTTCAAGAAAGAAAAGGCTAGGCTGCTGCGATATGGGTATATTTAACCATCCAGCTTCTGGTTCGCAACTTCGGACACCAATCCCTTGATAGAATATGACCATAGTCTCAAATGATCCTAGTTCGTGGCCGACAATCGATTGGAATCGTTCCTACAGCTATTTAACAGGTTCGTGGAGAGTATGTTGGATGTTGGCGATGCCTCACTCTATCCTTGATGCCCTATCGCAGTTGCAGCCTCTACTATCACGTGCTGTATATGATTGGGGTTAGCAATATGGTCGTGCTTCTCAAGTGATTTATTTGATGCATCATTAACATTTGGAAAAGAAGTAAGTTGACGTATCGTTGGAGCAGTCATCTCACTAGTAATGTATTTACAGGTTTATCTGATCTGGGTGAGCACAGTCCCACACCAGAAGACAACGATATGGCTAAGACGGAATGTTGATTTGCGGCAGAGGCAACGCTGGTCCCTCGTGACTACTTCTATATCTCAATGTACGTAGCCATATCAGTTGGTAAGTTGTACTGGGACATGTTATATTCCAGGTGCACCGCATGGGAGTATTATTCTCTGCGTAGGTCTGCGAGGTTAACAAGTTGGCATTGTGCTAATAATCCATCTCGCACAACTCGGTGACTTGATAGTGGGTATGTGTCCTCGCATACCCTGCATTCGTTTACCTGACGGGCCTCGTGCAGGGGTTCTCCCGGTAGTCTCATTGGCAGACATAGTGCGTACTGGTATGCCTGCCATTCCCAGACCTTGTAACTAACCGTGCTGCTACGTAGGGTGAGTGAAGTTCTCGATGAGCTTCTTTCAATAATCAACGACTGTGCCAGCTGTAAATTCATGTGCAGCATTGAGACTTCCGATGCTCATCAGTGATTGTGTTTTAGTAGGCACTGTTATTGCCCAAATATTCGCATGGGCGGGTTTTGTCATAAATACCATGCTGTGGAGTGAGCTACTCAGTGCCTCAATGATAGTGCCTTGACTAAACTAACATGTAAGCCATCATGATTTTTGGACTACACGCCATGTATCAGCAAGCCAGAAAGATGATGTAACTTTCCTGGCACTTACCACCGCATGCGGAGTGCTAGTCGCCATGTTCAGCAGCCGTATTTCAGGGGGTGAGCTTTGATTGCTGATGAAAGACTTCAGCACACAGGCTCATGGGACAACTATCAGAGGAGCTTGTGCTGCCCGGCACCTAGGACTGCATTGCCGGGAGATACGACCCACATCTATCGGTTGACACTTGAATCTTTGCAACGGTATGGGAAGTCATCGCCATGTCTTATGACCTTGATTGCTGTAAAACACTTACGTGAACTACAACGAAGACTGAGACGATCTGCCATCGGGGACTGTTTGAAAGTGTTAATAAAATATCACATGTTTTACTTTGCAGGATGAGCTAATTTGCATGTCGTTATCTTTTCCGCTGAAGCTCCTCGCGTGCTACATTTGCTGTTTCTTCATGCTTCGCCCTCGGTGACCGCACTGTCGGGTTATCTCCAAAGCTCTCGTTGCGCAGATCTGCAACTGACATCTCCATCTGACTATTCCTTATTTTTACATAGAGCCCACTAGTTCCCAATGGCGCCTCCGGAATCAGCACGTCCGTGCAGATGTTTATGTTAGGACTGCGGCTGATACTTGGCGTTCGAGACTACGCTAATGCGGAAAACTTCGACGCGGGAACCGGAATGATTACAATTGTTTTCCGCGAGCGCGTATCAGAGTCAACCAGTGGTGATATGTGGTTCGGCGAGCGCTCCGAAGAAGACACTGATTGGGAACGTTGAAGGAACAAGAGGGCTCTAGAGTTCCGTCATGGTGCTACAGTAAGTTTATTTACATAAAATAGTGACTCTTTTATGCACGCACTCGGGTGGTCAAGAGGTCATAAAATCTAAGCATTCCAAACTCCTTGGCCAAGTTTCAGGTTACCTTGCGGTGAGGTGACACATCTCAGCCAGGATCATGTACATTCAGAATACTTGTGAAAGCTGGTCACGGGTGTTACCTTGCTTGAAGCAAGGTTGCTGTTTCTGGCACGATACGACTGTCTTCTTTCTAAAGTATTTTGTCAGCCTAGGGGAGACTATGTTTCTGTGGGGGGAGGCGCACAATTGGTACATTTTTCGTCTAACAGGCAAACGCCATTCCCAGTTTCGACGACAGCCGAATACAGTCATGAGGGTTTGGCACTTCTATGAAGTGGCGATAGAGCGCAGGATACCGAAGTACGTGACGTCGATATCGAAAGAGTGACTGTCTTGTAGCTCAGACGATGCCCTGGAGACCTTCCCGATGGTGACGATTATGAACGGCGTGTTCGTCCAGTTGCTGAATATTCTAGTTGACGAAAACTAGAATATCATTGCAGTGACGCCAAGCGTCCACATCCACACAACATAATTCTACCGTTAGGTGCGGATTAACGAAGTAGATACGTATCATCGGGGGGGAGGTCCACCGCCAAAGGTATAAACCGGCATGACCGGTGGGAGATCGCTGCCATTGCCGTCTGTGTGGAGTGCAACGGACACATAGTAGCCATTGTTCCGGAATAGTCTCGATGCCAGTAATGTGCATTGTGCACGCAGAGGTCATGGTCCTAGAGGAGTTCAACGTTCAGGCCTTCCGAGTCTGGTCTAGTGTATCTTCAGTCGACAAATCGTCTGGCATATTATATTATTACAACAATCGGTCTCATGTCGGAGAAGTAGACCGGGACAGGCGGCGGTAGCACCAACCCATAGGTGGCTGGGGAGTAATCCTAATGGCCAAATTTCACCCCCTCCAGGAGTGGAAATCGCCCAGAACTCCGGGGCCCTTGGTCCCCCGTCCGTAGTAGGTGGACCGGAGAAGAGGTCAGCGATCGATCAGGGCAGCAAACGGTAAGAATGGTTCGAAGGCGATGAAGCACGGAAAGGTTGACAAGGTACGGTTTGAAGGCGATGGAACACGGAAGAGACTTCAAGAATGAACAAGACAGGTGGTGCAAGTGCCACTGGAATACTACAGTTGCGGACAAGCGAACTCGACTAATCTGGACATGGTCAGAGACTGATTTTTCCTGCTTGCACAAATGACCGTGAACCCGTTTTTAGTGCAGAATACGTTGATTAGGAACCAAATCGACCTCCGAACAAAACGCTAAAATCACCAAAAATATGCCAATCGCTTTCCTTTTGATGTCCCGTACATGATACCGTTGAAAAATCTAAAA
>PVYE01004325.1:4843-14871 GCA_002995055.1 Rhizopogon rudus
ATCTGGGAGGTTGCACGAGCGATGAGATCGTGAATGGGATGTCGGACGTATGAGTTGATGTATAGTAAACCATCGGAGTAGAAGGTACGACTAAAACGCGGGATAAGCTCTGTTTGGAAGTGGAAGGCGTTGACTCTGGGTATTGGAGTCATACTCGAGGAGTGGAGATAGAATGCAGGCGACTTTGCAGCTGGATCAGGTCAAAGGCCTGATCACCAAGAAGCGTTGTGGTGAAAGGCTTTGAGCTGTGAGGGTAGTACGGCCGACAGTTGCATATGTCAGGGTGAAGCTGTATCGTCGTATTCGTCCTCCTGCAAAGCAGTTTCTCATCCTCCTTCCTCGCCGACTTCTACACCCCTACCCTTGTTCGCCCTCTACATCAGCCATTCACGAGCTAGGCGTGCGCGATGTTGATGTCGGCAATGCAGCGGTGCGCTTGGTCCTGAGCCGTGCGTGAGGAATCGGCCGTGCTGGGAGGTATGGTATCAATTGGGAGGAGATAGCCGTAGATGAACATAGTTTTTGAGTCTTGTATTCAGTTTCAGGCATGGATGGGGTGTGTTGGCGAGGAAGTCTTCGCATATATGGCCCATGATGCATGTGAGAAAGTACCTCAAACCACATCTCCTGGGCGCCTCGATGTCTATCTGTTACAGACTCTGTGGTAATATAATCGGTTCTGATTCCATTACCCCAGACTGAGGGAATATTAATAGACTTAAGGATTGCTTTTTGACTAGGCTGCAGGATTGATTGCGATTACTTGAAGGAGTAAGTAATTCGCCCGAGCTGCCCGGACTTTCAAAGTTAATTTTTAGGAACTGAGAAAGTTCGGAAGAGTAACTCTCATCAACCCTGTCCGTCTCCATGCATCGCCAACAATATGCTTCAACAATCATCCACAGTCGGTGTTTATTATTTTGGAGATATTTTAATCTGCGTGACCATAATATCAACGTGCTCGGAGTCCTGTCCCGCCCTCTTATGAGAGATTCATCCAAACTGCCAGAACAAGGCTGGTGGCATCCATCCAATCTTCTTCCACATGACGCAATCTCGAATCGCCAGGATGACTTGGACTCAACAGCGTCTGAAGAAGAAGAAAAGTCCACTGCTGACACTGGAACCGATTTCTATGACCACAGTCTGACAAGTCGTGGATACGCCCTTGCTGGTGTGGCGTGTTCGGGTATCTTCAGTAACAGTTGCATTATTAATTTATTGCTGGCGCCGTCATTATAGCCACTCGAGGGACAAATGGGACGATTTCCTATTCTTTCAACAGCAACTTGCAGCGCGAGATACTAGCCCTGGTGCTAAACTTGATCGTCACATTATGCACCGAGTCCACAGGGCTTGTGCACGGTATCTCGTTGCGTTCTGCGTTAGCCTCAGAGTCTCGGCTGCGTTTCAATACCAATCTGCGCCTTCTGACTGAGGCCTATGGATGGAGAAACCCCAATGGTATCCTGCTTAATGGTGTCATGGCTGTCCTCCTCATTTTATCCTACACATCAGCCTCACTCGTCATGCTATCTTCCGTGAACCTCATCCTCGACGATGAAGGTGTCGTCCTTGATGAGGTTTACTCTCATGCTACTTGCATCACAGGATTACCTCTCATCGTGCTGGGCATTACACTTCTTCTCCAGGTGGTGATCGCATTGTCAGGGATGCGAGCTGTCGGAATATTGACGTGGAGCTCCTCACCTTTCGACGTGACCGCTGCTCTGGTCCGCCATGCACAATTGACCCCCGTTCCTCTTAGCTGTATGCGTAACATGGCTGACCTGGACGCGGGTGGAGGTCCAGTGAAGCCTTCAGAGATACAGCCCTCCGCTTGGCATGCTCACCCTAGCATCCGCAAAGTCGTCCTTTCTCTTTGGGGGCTTGTTGTGGCATGCGCTGGATGGGCCGCGATTGTCTTGTTAATCTGGAACACCTTTTTGCGCGAAGCTAAACCTTCGTTGTCCTGGTCGTTCTTCCCCAGCCCGCACTCCAGCGCACTCTATCTAGCCATTCCGCTCATCGGAGATGTCACTTTTCAGTGGTGGATTCTGTCATTTGCTTCGGTGGCAATTGTCCAGGGTCCGTTGACGCTTGGGCTGCATTGCTCGGAGCTTATCGCGAATGTCATCCGAGATGAAAGACAGTGGAGACGCGCTACAGGAAAGATAGGACTCAGAACGACGATGAACCCTCTGAAGTTGTTTTTCACTGATCCACTCGCCATTATAATCTTCGTCGCGAAGCCAGTCCTACGTGAGTCATTCGCTCTGGCTTCTGATTTGTGTCCCTAATTAAGATATAGACTGGATGTTTGGGCTTGCATTCAACCCATCCAGCGAGGGCGACGTTGATGAGAGGCTATCAAAGGTCCTGATGTCAACGTATGCAACCCAGGTTCGCATTTGTTGTAAAATGCTGCTGCTACCACTTCCTCACACAACCGAACAGATCTGGAACTTATGTATAGCACTGTTTACATTTGCATGTTTCTTCACTCTCATTGCATTGTATCGACCACGCGGCCCGCAGCCGGCTGCATATGACCATCTGCAGACGCTCGCCAACCTCGTGGACGAATGGTCGCCTGTGATGTGGTGGGGCCACAAAGAAGACAGAATACTCTATTGTCATGCTGGTATGGTACTTGTCTGGTTAGGAGGATCGTGCATTGACGTGGTAATTGAATAGGGACGAGCGATCACCCGCTGCCGGCTGTGAAGATGGACTGCGTTTATGCTGGCTCCGGCGTCGGGTCCCATCTATCCATCTCGCTTTTGGCATGTGACTTACCAGCCTACACTTAGGATGGTTGTTCCCAGAATGCGAGCACACAACTTTGCACGATAGGTGTGTGTTAGATGGAAAACCTCAATGTCCCCCCGCATCGTTATATCGTAGATTTGCACTTTCTTGCTACGGCCCTGCGTATGGACGTTATTAGTATATACAAGCCTGATATATCGTATACCTCAGAAAATCTACTTTTCAATCAGGCTTGCAACCCGTTCCCAGTACATATGCAGCGGACGCCCCCCGGACCTCTGCCTCGTGTCTAGAACTGTCAAACACATCATCCTCCGCGAAATTCTGCATACAGTTTTACTCTTCAGGGCTAACAGTATGTTGGCTTTCGTGCATGCTCTGCATATGCAAAGAGCATATGTCCAACAAGAAAACCATATTCAAGTCTGTATGTGACGAAGACGTCAACAAGTGTTATATTCACCGGTCTACGGCGTACACATTGCGAAACTATGTTGTTCCAACTGCTGTAGATAATCACACATATGCGATTGCAGCTAGCCAGAGATGGTCTATCTTGCGGATGCCCTGATGTGCAACCTAGAGGGACGTTGATGGGTGCGGGAAAGGACGTAAGGTAACGGTGAAGTTGAGTATAAGTGCAACGGTTCCTGTACAAGCGCAACGATGACAAAAGAAAAAATTCACCGTTGAATAGTGACACCCCCAGAGAGTGAAAACTTCCACCAGAGCGCTGGAGAAGAGCGAACACGATTTCCAGGGCAACCAAGGTTTAGCTTTGCTGAGAGTGAAGGACAAGGTTGATGTGCGCATGCTACAACCGTCATGCCCTCGAAGAGAACGGATGACTCTCCAGATGCTAGGGTGAGCAGACTTCGCCGGACCTCCCAATATGCCACCAGGGCGGCGGTCACATCAAAAGGTAAAGAACTTCACGTCGACATTTTAACAGCCCGCATCCATGACAATGCAATCAGAAGAAGTGCAACACCCAACAAGAGGAGAGGTAACACTGCGATGTAAACCCCCTACAATGATATCACCATCGTCGTCGAGGATGAGGACCGCATGAGAAGTGAGGGCTGATATGTAGACAGGATATCCGTGTGTCTGTCGTATTCATGGTTAGATGTAGCAATTTCGTCAGTGACGAGCCATCTTGGAAGTTCGTCTGAGGGGCGAGAGTCATTCTAGGTGGAGTAAGCTAGTAGGGAATATTATCATGATGTACATCGCTGAGTCCTCGTGATTACGTGAATCCCAGGCTCAATGCGGCTCCTGACCAACAGGCCGCACCTGGTTGAATTGTGACGACATAACGAAGGAACTCTACATACTCCTGGACCTGCTACTCCAACTCACTAGTATTGAACCTTACTGAACATTAGCGCCTCCGAGTCCGAAGCGCTCGGAGTCAGCGTAGTTGCACGATGAACAAAAACCGATCGGTTTCGTCCACAACATTGCCCTCCAGGTTCAGTTACGTGACGGTCTGTTCACGATACAAATCTCAACTGACACCCTTGCCGATATCGTACTATGTAGTGGCAAACATCCTCCGATTCGCTCGTTTCCTCGTCACTGGACTTTAGCCACAAACAGTTAGGCCTTTGGAGTTTGTGTTTCTCGGTGCCCTCGATTGTGTCGTGCTTTTACTTCAGGTGTTCTCATCGCCATGGCTGCCACGCGTACTTAATACCCTACCTGGAGCTCGTGACATTTCCACACGATTGCGACAGTTCGATCATGGTTATCTCACCAAACTGGTCGTTGTATCCTTGATGTGTTGCCAACGTAATAGCGCTCACCTATACGCAACTTCCCCACCGTCCCTGCACTCGTCAACTTGAACCTCCCTCTGGTTGCACGTTAGAGCATCCAGATCCCACAAGGTTAATCCTAGTACTATCTCTGAGAAGCTGCAATCGCATATGCACCCTGGGGTGTCATCTGCAGTAGTTGGAACAACAGGGTTACAAATGAAACCCCTTCATGGGTTTTTCCCAGGTAATACTACAGCCGAGTAATGCATCTTTCCGGTGGCGTGATGAGATGGATGGGCTGTCAGTCGCCAAGCCTATTATATGTGAGTTTATACCATCGACTTATCAAACAAGCGCTGACGAGGAGTCGAGGACAACCAGACTGGATGTTTAGTGATCATTCACGATCTTGAGTGCGGTGAATCATGGTATGTTCGGATAGTGAAATATATCTTGAGCTTAATGTCTACTTGTATACTGCTCAGGTGCGACTTGCGCTTTGTGGTTCTGCTCATGAAGATCCACGCCCATGCGTGTATTGATATGCAAATCCGTATGGCGTTCTACACAAGAATCAGTCCGCCTCACGTGCTTGTTCTGTGCCCTCATTGGCCAGTGAAAATTTCCCCCAGGGAAATATCAGCGATTCCGTGTCATCACGACTCATCCGCAGTGTTTCATTTACATCGAGTTACCTTAAGTTCCTCAGCATTCTCGTATGGTGATGTACAGCATTTTCGTATGGTGATATACAGCATACCCACCAAACATCCCAAAACTGTGCTTATCTTGAAGATATTTAATCTGCATGTCGAATGTGCTGGCCCTCATGTCACCGCCTGTCATGCCTTCTTCCAAACAGACGAAACAAGACTGGCATACATCTAGTCTTCTTGCATATGCCCCAATCCCCAATCCCCAGGATGACTTCGACACAATAACATCTGAAGTAAAGTCCACTGCTAATACTGAAACTGACTTCTACGACCGCAGTCTGACACGTCGTACATACGCCCTTATCGGAGTGGCGTGTTCAAGTTTCTTTAGCATCAGTTGCATCATTGCTGGCACCGTCATTATAGCCCTTCACGGTCGTGATGGGGGAATTCAGCTTCGTCTCTACAGCAAGATGCAAAACGAGATTCTATCCCTCGTATTAAACTTGGTCGTCACATTATGCACCGAGTCCACAGGGCTCGTGCACGGTATCTCGTTGCGCTCTGCGTTAGCCTCGGAGTCTCGCCTTCGTTTCAATACCAATTTGCGCCTTCTCACTGCGGCCCATGGATGGAGAAACCCAATGGCATCCTGATTAATGGTGTTATGGCTGTCCTCCTCATTTTATCCTACACATCAGCCTCACTCGTCGTGTCAGTTGCCCTTAATGATCAGGTGTATTCTTGCATCACAGGGTTCCCTCTCCTTCTGTTGGGCACCACACTTCTTCTCCAGGTGGCAATCGCATTGTCGGGAATGCGGGCTGTCGGAATATTGACATGGAGCTCCTCACCTTTCGACTTAACCGCCGCTCTGGTCCGCCACGCACAATTGACTCCCGTTCCTCTCAGGTGCTTGCGAAGCATAGCTAACCTGGACGTGAGTGGGGGTCCAGCAAAGCCTTCAGAAACACAGCCATCCGCATTGCATGCTCGCCGTAGCGTCCGGAAAGTCATATATTCTCTTTGGTCGCTCATTGTGGTATACGCTGGATGGGGCGTGTTTGCCGTGTTATTCATGTCACATGAAGGTCAAGCTCAATATCCGATGCACTGGTCGTTCTTCCCAGACGGGAGTACAGGCATCGTTGAGGGGTCCCCGTTGTCTTGGGGATGGTGGTTTTTGACCTTTTTCGCCGTGGCACTTGTCCAGGGTCCATTGACGCTTGGGCTGCATTGCTCGGAGCTCATCGCGAATGTCATCCAAGATGAAAGACAGTGGCGCCGCGCTACCGGAAGGACAGGACTCAGAATAACGATGAACCCTCTCAGGTCATTTTTCACTAATCCGCTCGCTCTTGTACTCCTTGTCGTGAAGCCTGTATTACGTGAGTCATTCGCTCTGGTTTCTGATCGGTGTCCTTGATAACGATATAGATTGGATGTTTGGGCTTGCATTCTATGCATATACCGTGGACGCCTGGGAGCTATCATCATCGGTCGAGTTAGTAACGAATGCACCCCAGGTTTGCCTTAGCTATCCAAGTGCAGCCTCTTCTACATCCTCACAACAGTCGAACAGCTCGGGAACTTATGTATAGCCCTAATTATATTTTCATCTTTCTTCACTTTCGTCGCATTGTATCGACCGCGCGGCCCGCAGCCAGCTGCATACGGCCATCTCCAGACGCTCGCCAACCTCGTGGACAAGGGGTCACCTGTGATGTGGTGGGGCCACAAGGAGGACGGAATCCCGTATTGTCATGCTGGTATGATACTTGTCTGTTAGGAGGATGGTGCATTGACGCTTTTGAATAGGGACGAGCAATCACCCACTTCCGCCTGTGAAAATGGACTGTGTTTATGCTGGCTCCGGTGTCGGGTCCCATCCGTCCGTCTCGCCCTTGGTTTGTGGTTTGCAAGCCTGCGTTTAGGATTGTTCCTGCCAGAAAGCAGGTACTGGCATAGCATTGCACGAGTGTTAGGTCGAAATCCTCAATGTCTCCCCCCGCATCTTCATATTTTAGATTTGTGATTTCTTGCTACGATTTTACCTAGGATGTACAAACCTAGTATTATACCTCAGGAGGTCTACTTTCACACATTATGCGTTGCCATACCCTTGCACCTCGTTCTCAATGTATGTACAGCGCCCCTTTCCCAACAGCGAGTTGAATCATACATTGCACGTATGCACACCACAGAGAACATACCACACTAGACATACAGCAAAGAAAGGAAGGAAGCGGAGAAGGCACGGATAACGAATGTCGCCAGATCCAGTTCTGGCGGCAAGCTCTCCACTGGCATCCAGAGTATCAGTAATTTATCGGACGCCAAGACAGTTTCATAGGACACATGGCGAAGAGGGACGGTTGCTGTTTGCATGATAGGCCCATCTTGTTGATAGCGAGGTAGTGGCAGCGGATGATGAGGCACTCGACAAGTACATCCTGGACTCCGGTCGATGTCTGCCAAGGGCACTGCGCATGACGAGGTGTCGAGGACGTACTAATAAGGAGGACTGCAGTGGTTGGCTAGGATGTAGACTTCGAGGAACAACGCGTTGAACGCTCAAAACGTTCACAATTCACTGACCTAACTTTGCCTGGGAATATATTGCCTAATTTGCAATGGATTTCTTTCCTAATCGGATTTGAACCTATGTTGCTTGGAGTAGCGTATGTAACATTGCAAGTATCTTCAGTATCTGCACCATTGTTGGCACCGTCACTCAATTCAGCACCGATTTGGAGCAAGAGATGCAGTCCTGGTATTAAATCTGAGCGTCACTTTATGCACCTAGTCCATAGGCACACAATATCTCGTTGCGCTCTGCGTTAGCCTCAGAATCTCGATTCTCGACTCCGGTTCAACACCAATATGCACCTTCTGACCGCGACTCGTGGATGGAGAAACCCTAATGGTTCCCTGCTTAATGGTATCATGGCTGTCCTATCCTACACATTTTGTTCACTCGCCGTGTTATCTTCCGTGATCTACAATGTTTGGATCACAGAAATACCTCTCCTCGTCTTGGGTGCTGGACTTCTTCTCCAGGTGGAGATTGCATTGTCACGGATGCGGGATGTCAAGGCATTGACATGGAGCTCCTCATCTTTTGATGTAACCACCGCTCTGGCTCACCACATGCGGGGCGTGTCAGACGTGGACATGGAAGTCCATCGAGGCCGTCAGATACGCAGCCCTCCGCATAGCATACCCACCCTAGCATCTGGAAAATAATCCGTTTTCTTTGGGTGCTTGTTGTAGCACGCGCTGGCTCATCGCTTTGGAACAACTCTCACGACCTTCACTCTTCAATGCACTAGTCGTTCTTCCCCAACGAGTTCTGAAGAGCACTCTCGTCGGTTATTCCTGTCCCCTGGGTAGAGTCTGTTCAGTGATGGATTTTATCCTTTGTCACTCGTTGACACTTGGGCTGCATTGCTCGGAGCTCATCGCAAATGTCATTCTAGATGAAAGACAGTGAAGATGCACTACTGGAAATAAAGAATTTGAAATGACGACAAATCCTCTCAAGTAGTTTTTCACCCATCCACTAGGTCTGGTACTTTTCGTTGCGAAGCCTTCGGTACGTGAGTCATTCCCTCTGGAAGTTCGAAGTTCTAACGTGTCCCTGAATAAAAAATATAGACCGGATGTTTGCGATTCCATCCAATCTGTCTACCGGATCCTACGACAGTCTCGAGGTGCTATCAGACGTGAATATAACAACGCATACAACCCGGGTTCACAGTTACTGTCCAAGCGCATCCTCTACAACATTCCGACAGTCAAACAGATCGGTAACTCATGTATAGCGTTGTTAATACTTGCATGTTTCTTCACTCTCGTCGACTACGCTGCCCACAGCCGGCGACATGTGGTCATCCTCTAGATACTTGCCAACATCATAGACGAGTGGTGCAGTGGGGCTGTAAGGTGGACGGAATCCCGTATTGTCATGTCGGTATGGTACTTGTCTAGTGAGGAGGATTGTGCATTGACGTAGTATTTGAATAGGGACGAGCGATCACCCGCTGCCGGCTATGAAGATGAACTGGGCTGATGCTGGCTCTAGCATTATCCAGCGTCGGGTCCTGTGACTCTCATCTGTCTGTCTGTGCGTTATGAGAAGTCTTTGCTTCCTAAAGCTACATTCTATATATATGCTAGGCAGATTCGTGGCAGGTTATAACAGGTCATGTGTGCACAGCCAAGTACACTGTCGAAGGAGACATTCGCTATTTCTGTGTTGCGCCCTCAGGATCAACAGCCCAGGGCTGTGCTTGATCTTGGAATTACTTACAGCCGTTTGCATAAAGGATGGCAGTTCCCGCGATTTTTCGTTCAATTAGGAAACTTTAGACTTGGTGAAATTTCGTCGTCAAACCCTGTATTCAAGGTATCACCCTATATGATATATCACCATGCCACAAATAACTGCTCATATCAATAAGAAACACAAAAGCCTGCTTGATCGTGATAGTGACCTCGATACCAGTGCCGAGGATGATATTCAGATAGAAGAAGATGGTCAAGATCATGAAGAAGAGGACGACTCGGACGACCACGAAACTGTCGAACTTCACAATGTCAACAACAATGAACTCGGAGAGCCAACGAAGATACCTACCCCACCCCACACAGTACTCAAAAAGCGAAAATGAGGCCGTAAACGTGGATGGCGCAATCTTTCTCCATACGTCCGCCTTTCTTCGACCATCCATAGTGCCTACCAGGTGTCTGCTCACCTTTCGACGTCTCATCAATGAATCCCAACTCTGATAGATCATACTGAGCCATGTGTGCAATGAACTCTGCACGGAGAGTC
>PVYE01004335.1:2544-67241 GCA_002995055.1 Rhizopogon rudus
CACCATCCCTCAGAAGAACTCAATGGAATTGAGTTCGCATTGGAATTTTGGTAAGAAAAAGCACAAATGGCCAGCTGCATCGATAACCTCCTGCACCAGTCCTGCACTAGAGACCGTTGTTCGCGAAAATCTTCTTGAAGTTCCAAGATGCGTTTGTTGCAACAATTGGTTGCATCGACATTGCACTTATTTTCGCACTTTCCACGAAGCCGTGGCTGATACAGACTACGTTCAGCGAGGAGTCGAGGTCCGAGGACTGCTTTGATTCCTTTTGGCTCGTTTGCGTACTGGTGGCTGAATGATTTTCTGCCCTCTGCTCCAGTACCACCCATTGCGCATACCCTGCTTGTCACCTGGTTTCACCTTCGTCCGCGGGACAAGTAGCGCTGTTGCTGTGTTTGGTGTGAGCCGACGGTGGGTGCGTTCTGTGGCGTTAGGGTTAGTTAGGGCTGCGATTGTACCATAGATTGCTTCTTTTTGGCTCAATAATTTTTTTCGATACATAAGTAAGTTTTTTTTTTTCAGGAGTCGTGTTGGCCGTTAGGCGCCCGTTGCACAAAGTAAGCGGCCTCTAAGTGATTCGCACCATACCAAAAGGCTAAAGCCTCCGTGACGCATTTTCTTACACATCCACACGCCGTGATTTCACGCGACTTTCCAAGCCCAAAACGGACCTACGCACATGCCGACCCGAGCATCAACAACCGAACTTATGCCCAATAATACGCTAGCACTCACCGAGCGGATCCGGCCTCTCATGCATTGCCCCTGTCCACATTCCCAACAACCCGATCGCCGCGCCTGGACCCCCAATCTGGACCGCCTCTGACGACCACTCCGATTCACTAGAAGCCGTCGCCGAGGATACCTTCGAGTCAGACTTGGCATCAGTATAATAGGTACGCAGGGTATAACAGCACAAAACAAAAAACCACGCGCAACTCACCAGCGACCATCGGATCGCGCCATCGCCGATCATGCCCACAGTGCCCTTGATCTTCCGCACGTCGTCCAGACTGTGGTCGGACCCGATGGACTCGCCTTCGACGTGGATGGTCGGGAGAGGACGAATGGTGCTCCCTGGCGGGATGGGACATTGGGAGTAGCCGGTTATGCGGACGGTCATGGGTATTATTCGACAGGCTTCTTGAATGCTGTCCTCGACGAATCTTTCTGGTGCAAGCTGTAGTAGTGATGTATTAGAGTTGATGGGCCCGTCAAATGATGAAGCTTACATTATGTACTACAAAGAAACATGGTGAGATGGGTTTGCAAGGGGGGAAACCAAGAATACTTACTCAAGAGTTCTCGATAATCTAGCCAACAAATGCACCGTCTGTGCATATCAGCAACTCAAAATTCTCAAATAGCTCTTAAACTCACTTCCAAATACCACCGACCCCCGCCCAATCCCATCCCTCAACTTCTTCGTCCTGCTTGCTCTTCCCACTCGCCTTCGCCTTGACTCCTTCTCCGTTCTCATTCCCAGGTCGATTCACCCACCCACTCCAATATCCTGGCGACCCACCCACACGTGTCGTATGCATCCTGCGCATAAGTGGCAAAATATCGCCTGTCGAGAACGCATTCGGATCCTCCGACCGCTCGAACATCTCCCGCAGATTCGCCTCCACAACGATGCGCGCGGACGCGAGCCACACATAGTCTGGCAAGAGCTCATACGGCGCGATCGGTGGCTTCAGGTGCGACCTGCGGTTCGTCCCGTAGATCAGATGTAAGTTGTCTTCATCGTCATCGTCGGACTCGGACTCGGACTCGTCATCGTCATCCTCGCCTCTGCGTGATGAGGTACTGGTGTCGGAGGCTCCGCGCTGGACCGGTTGGAATGGCCCCCACATGCGCGTGGGGCTGAGGTAGCGCATGTCGTAGACGCGCCTGCGTGCCAGGATGCGCGCATCAGTGTACTGCTCCTCGGCACTGTAGAATGATGACTGCGATCGTGAGATGGGCAGGGGAGGCGGAGAACGCGTCTTGTCTCCTTCCTCGTCAATAGCTGATGCCGGGCCTGGTGTCGTTGACGAGAATTCCCACCGGGCTTCTGTCCAAGCTCCAGGAACGGAGAGGTCTGCTGGTGCGAGCTCCGGTTCCGGTGAGAGTTCAGGTTCCACTGGTAAGAGTTCAAGTTCCACTGGTGAGGGGGGTGTGGGAATGGGTATAAAGCCGGTGAGACAGACGAGCTTGTGGAATAACTGGCCGGCCTCGGAACCATCCCAGTATGATGCAGGCGTGAGAACGGAGTGGTGTGGCGGACGGCCCTGGACATCGATGGACAAGTTTCCCAGGAGCATCCGCGTGAGCTCCGGGGGGAACCCGGTTTCTAACAAGTCTTGGAGCCAGGTCGCGTTGAGGCTGTTTAACACGGTACTGTAGTTAGCGGTTAGCAGGAGGAGTAGGGGTGGGAATGGGGGAGAGTTGATCATGGGTGCGAAAGGGGAATTGGCCTCCTCTGGGGAACCGGGATTGGTCAGGATGGTAAGTGAAATGGGCGGGGAGGATGGGAAAGGCGTGGATGTGTTGATGACTGAGAGTAGAGCATTTACGACGTCTAGTAACGAGGGGGTGCCGAGAACCTCTTGCAGCGAAAATATTGATCGTGTCAGTGCGCGGGATTTGGAAGGGGCCATATCTTTACAGACAGGCGGAGGACATCTGACATATGCTGCTGCGCTAATGCGGTGCACGTATTCCCGTGTCCAGTCGAACTTATGAGCATCGAAACTGAGGTGACCACCAGAAATGGTGCTTAAGTGGTTCAGAGCTGGTCTGGGGTCGTCAAAGGTGGTAAGGAAGATCTCGCGCCAAAGGTGTTGGTCCGGGCACCGGTAGATTAGGTTATGGAAGAACTTGCTGGTCTGGGAGAGCGCTGCTATCGAACCTGGGTTGTCGGAGGTAGCGGACAGGACGAGCACGGCTTCGATGAGTTCTGGTGGGAGGTCAGTGATGGTGGGGGCCATGTCTGTCTGTGTTAGTAGATAAGAGGAGCTCGACAACAGCCTGCGCAATAGTAGATATAGACATTCACACGAAAGTTGTCACGGTGTCCGAATGACTACTTGTTAGTAAACTTATTCAGTACCGTTAATCAAAATTCCAGATGAAAGGTGGTTTGTATTGAACCAAAATGTAACGCAAGCGTGTAGATGTTAAGCAAAGTAGACGCTCCTTACTCCACAGTACCTGATGCTGTTATAGTGATGTTGTTATTGGTCCGACCACTCGACGTCCCCTGAGCTTCGATAGTCTTGACCACATCCATCCCATCTTCTACTTCGCCAAAGACAACATGCTTGCCATCCAACCATGATGTGACGACGGTGGTGATGAAGAACTGCAAGGCCTTTAAGATCTAATATAACGTTCATTAAATAATTAACGCACTTGCGAGCCATTGGTGTTCGGGCCAGCATTCGCCATGGAGAGCAGTCCAGGTTTCTCATGCGTCATTTTGAAATTCTCATCTGTATGTTCGATCAGGCATCACATAATAAGAAAATTGAACGTCGAAAGAACCGACCTGCGAACTTCTCCCCGTATATGGACTTGCCGCCAGTACCATTGTGTCGCGTGAAATCACCCCCTTGAAGCATGAACTGAAAAGACGAATTGCATCAGATATGATAATCGTCAAAGGGGAGGATAATCACATTGGGAATGACACGGTGAAATGAGCTTCCAGCATAGCCGAATCCGTGTTGGCCCGTGGCGAGCTCCCTGAAATTCTTCGCGGTCTTGGGGACGATCTCATCGTAGAGTTTGAATGTTATGCGGCCGGATGGCTTATTGTCTATGGCAATATCAAACTGCGTTTCAAGCACGGTTTAGTCTGGGGTAGCAAGTGAGACGCGTTAGAACCTACGAAGACACGCGAAGACCTGCCAACAATTTTTTGTGAGCAAAGTAAAATTTTACGGGTAGTAAGAAACTGCTCACAGAGGTTTTGAGGTCGACGCGGAAGTCGTGAAGCGGCGAAGGAATGAAGCCATGGGTTTGTCACTGTCAGATAGATATGATGCACCAGCGAAAACAACCAAGATACCGCCAGCTGTCAAAGCAACTGTTCTCTGCAAACCCATTTCTGCAGCACCGCCACCAACCCAAGCAAATCGATTAGCGAATATTCTTTTTTTGTACACTAAGTACTACTAGTAATAGTCTAGTATTTCATTCTGCCATACATGCTATGACACACCATTCAATCATTCAATCATCATAGTACTACCGTGACGAGCAGACGCGGTCCGAGCGCGGTCATGACATCCTGTATCACGATCACGCGCCTACTCGGAGCCAGCATAATCCCGGAAGTTGGAACGCATAAATAATCAAGGCGTTGACATAAGTGTCTTCACCGTCCCCCCAGTCTCACAGACATGCGTCAAGTCAATCTTGCAGTACTCCTTGGCTTTGTCGCTTTTACTAATGCTTTGCCATCACACCCCAACGACGGCCGCTCAACCAAAGATGTAAAAGTGCTCATCCTCGGGGGTGGTGTAGCCGGTGTCATCGCTGCCCGCACCCTGCATGAACAAGGCATAGACGACTTTCTGATTGTCGAAGCACGTGGTGAGCTCGGAGGAAGGATGCAGAATTATGAGATTGGAGTACCTGGCGAGCAGTACACGATCGAACTCGGCCCTAACTGGATTCAGGGAACGCAGACCGGCGATGGGCCAGCTAATCCCATTCTAACGCTCGCACGAAAGTACAATGTCAAGAACCAGTACAACGATCTCGACGGCAGCATAAGTGTGTTTCATATTGGATTCCTATACGTAGTTGGAAATTTGAACTTGCCATTCGTGAACAGCGACTTACGACTATAATGGGTTCAAAAATTATAGCGACCTCTTAGACACATCAGTTGACCAGTTCGATCAAACTATAGCGGTTGCTGGTATGGTCATCGACCCACTTCATTTCCGTGTGCTCAGTGCTCACATGGTCCATAAGCGGGACGCATCAAGACGCAGCAGGTTGATCTCAACCTCCGAAGCGCATACGGCATCATCGGTGCACCGCCGAAGAACCTGTATGAAGCAGCTTGTCAGTATTATCAAGTTGACTGGGTACGTGAATGTTTACGATGCAAACTTTCCGGTTTCCTAATGTTGAAATCGTCAGGAATGCAAGTAACCTCCTTTCTTAGCTGCTGGATCCTGCTAATCGCTGAACCCACAACCATTAGATGCCCAGGTATGAAGGTGCTACTGCACTTCCATTCTCTATTGACTCGCACTAGTCCCCAGACCAAAATTCATGGGTCGCGTCGGCATGGGTATGATACATATGTCCAGTCCGCACGTACAATAAATTAAATGCCTGATCCGCACAGAACAACAACTTCACCTATAACACTGATATGGGCGGTTTCTCAGACACGAACAACCTCTGTATCGACCAGCGTGGCTTCAAAACTATCATTCAAGCTGAAGCCGCAGAGTTTCTTCAATCTTCCCAGGTCTCACTGAATTCGACTGTCACATCAATTGAATACAGCAGCAATGGAACCACAGTCACGCTTGCAGATGGTCGCTCTCTCTCATCAGACTACGTGCTTTGTACATTTAGTCTTGGCGTACTGCAATATGGTGATGTTGCATTCGAGCCTGCTCTTCCTGCATGGAAGGTGGAGGCCATTCAAAGCATGGTCATGGTAAGTCTCCCCAAGGATAATGTTTTCAGCAAATTAACTGTTCGTAGGCTACATATACCAAAATCTTCTTACAGTTCACCGAAAAGTTCTGGTTTGATACTCAGGTACGTATGCTTGGAAAGAGGTTCGATGGTTCTAATCAATGTGCCTGGACCAGATGGCCATCTATGCAGACAAGCAACGAGGGAGATATCCAGTCTGGCAGAGTCTTGACGTTGTCGACTTCCTTCCTGGCTCTGGCCTAGTCTTTGTGACCGTAACCGTAAGGACCGCTGTACTCCTATGCGCTTTTCTCACTGATCTGAACGATATTCAGGGCGATTTCTCACTGCGCATCGAGGGCATGGAAGATTCGGATGTTCAGAATGAAGTCATGGAAGTTCTCCGAGCCATGTACCCAAACACGACCGTTCCTGATCCTGTCGCATTCCATTTCAAGCGCTGGAACGCGGACCCACTCTTCCGCGGCTCGTATTCCAATTGGCCTGCTTCTTTTGTTCCTGGACACTCAAAAAACCTGAGGGCGACAGTGAACCAGAGACTCTGGTTTGCGGGTGAAGCGACAAGCTTGAAGTACTATGGTGAGTGTTTTTACTTATCCTTGGCTTGGGGTGCGCTTGCTCACGATGGCAAAATATAGGTTTCCTTCATGGTGCTTACTATGAAGGATTACATGCTGGGGAGGAAATTGCCAAGTGTATTGCGGGCGGGGGTTGCGCTGGATTGCAGCACTTGGATGATGTAGTTAATGCTTCTCCCTATCCATTCACGTCTATCGTACCTTGATGCGTTTGTAATCATGTATGATCATGGACACTTGGTTTCTATTATATATATATGTCTTGACAACAAGATGACTAAAAGTCTCGATGTGAAGAAGGGCTGCTTCATCTAAGTACTGACTAGGACGTTGTCAGGACATAGGGGTTTTAGCTTATATAAGCGAACGTGGCACTGTTTAACTGTAGCTTGCTGTGGTCGCCAAACCTGCCTGCAGCCGTCATCACTTTCCTTATGGTACGACATGTCTTTATAGCTTTTGTATTTGAAGTTGCACACTGAAGGGACGAAGTCAGCACTCTTCAACTTTCAATCCCTGCTTCTGGTCATCTTGTTGATGATCTGCACTTGCACATACGTGCGCGCAGTTGCCCCACGACTGGTCGATAAAAACAAGGAAGGGTACGTGTCTCCCAATACGAGAGCCCATGAATACTGAGAAAGCAAGCAGATTCCTCGGACTGTTCTTCATGTCTGCACGGATAGGTGCGTTTTTATAAAGGCAGTTTCTTGCAAGCTTCCTCAAGAACGGTGTTTACACAGGAGAACGCTTGTCCCCATATGTTGCATTAGCATGCGTGGTTATGGCGGTGACGATGCTTGTCCAGTAGTCATGTATGCGTTGACCTATTCGCCGTCCACTCGACTACCGATGTGCCTGTTCAGAACGACATATTTGCATTTATGAACAGGCCTCATTCAGCGATGAAACTTTAAAATCCTTAATGGGCTCGGAGTGGGTGGCAAACAATGGGTATGGAAGAGGTCGAGAGCAGTATCAATTTCATGAAGAATGCACACGGGCGCCGACTTTAACAACGGAAGCTGACAATGAGTTGCGTAAACCCTCATCAGTCCTTCAAGTCATCTTGTTAATCACCGTTTTGTCCCCGTTCCAAGTTTGGTCAGACTTCCAAATAGTCCCAAGTCGTGATTTCATCTCGAGTTTCTGTATTAGATTTTGACATGGGTGAGTTGCCAAGCAGCAGCTCTTCGGTTCAACGTTCAGCTCCAACCTGCATTCTTGTCCCTTTTTCTCAACATCCTTCCACTTTACTTTCCAATGACTTCAACTCCTTCCCATCGATGTTGAGTTTGACGTGATTCTATGCTGTATCTCGCATCTGCGAGCTGGATGCAGCCACCCCTAGTCTCCGACATTGCTGGATAAGTGACAGATAACAGTGTTGGCAGTGGCCCATCGACACCAAGTCTGATGCTTGCTGGCGCATGAGACATCGGCGATACTGCAGTTCCCAAGGTCAGCTTAGATTTGATCATTTTCCAGAATCGCCACTTCCTCCATTTCTTGGACTTACAGATTCGCACTGACCTCATTTCAATTGCTTCTTGGGTTTCTTGACGAACTTCCTCCGCTTATCTATTGCGTACATACCAGTTGGATATGGACGTGAGTGAGAGACCCTGTTTTAGATCTTTAGAGCCGCAATCCGCGTCTGGACGACAAATAGTGTGCTGCCGCCCTACCCGCAAATAAGTACTTTTAGGTCATTTCGGGATGTCATATCCGTCCACAGTGGGTGCGGATATATGATAGGCCAGTTCTTATGGTGCCTACAATAGGTATGGTACGGATGTCCCTACTTTTGCTAATGTAGAAGACTCCACCATATACTCCTCGAAGTTGCCGTTCTTCTGCGATCATCGCCTCTTCTTAGGGTGATCTAGACTTGTGTTCTTGGAACTTCCTTGTACAAGTGACAATAAGCTGTGCTGCCCTTGCAGTTATAAAGGAGCATTCCATTCTACGTCTGGTCTACCTACGCACTTCCCCTGATCATGGTCCCCTCAGTTGGTGTCCACCTTGCTATCTTCGCTGTGCTTCCTGTTTCATTTATTGTCATCACTGCCCTCAAACGGTTGAAAAGTCAAAATAGGCCTTCTCTTCCTCCTGGCCCCGTGCCGTTTCCACTATTGGGGAACATCTTAAGTATCGACACTAAGGAACCCTGGTTAACTTACACTGAATGGCGTGCCGTTTATGGTACGTGTGCATACAATTTGGTGGACGTGTGGTGCAGATAACTCTATCAGGGGATTTGATTTTCGCGCAGATTCTAGACCAGGAAGCGGTCATCATCAATTCCCAGCATGTTGCAGAAGCCTTACTGGACAAACGTTCTCGGATTTACTCCGATCGACCATACCTAGCCACACGCGTGCCGTGAGTTCTTCCAGGTTTCTTCTATTCAAAATGTAGTCTAAAGCACAGATAGATTTGGGTGGTCGTTCGCATTTTTCCTTATGGGATATAATGATGAATGGCGTCTTAACCGACGACTCTTTCATCAGTCCTTCCGTTCAGAATCTGCACTCAGATTTCGCCCAATGCAGGTCAGCCGAGCTCATGAGATGGTCCTCAACCTGATCGATGATCCTCAACATTATCATTCCCACTTCGCGACGTTAGTTACTGTACGTTTAAATATCGAGTGATTGCTAACCAGTCCATAGTTTTTCGTCCTCTGTTGCGATGTCGGCTGTATATGGCTACCAGCCTAGTGCTCGTGGTGACCCTAGGGTTCGAGTCATGGAAAATGCACTAGATCTTGGCTTTAGTGTGCTGACCCCCGAAAGAGCAATAATCCTCAAAACTTTTCCCTTCTGTAAGCTCATTTACTTAATGAGAAACGGTACACTCTGGTGACTTGTGGTATGCAGTACTGAAGCTACCCGACTGGTGTTGGGGATCCTCGATGAAACGTGACGCTCAAGTTTCGACCAATTGGATGACCGAAATGGTGGACGTTCCGTTTCGAACTGTGCAGCAGCAGATAGTGAGGATCTGTTTTTTTCTTCTTCGTAACGAATATTCACTCCATGCTTTCCAAGGCCAACAACTCGCTCCCAAACCAGTCGTCAATGGTGGCAGAAAATTTACTACGGATGGAAAAGCAAGACAAGGCATTCCAACCAGCATTTGAAACTGCCTTGAAGGGCTCATCAGCCAATGCTATTGTAGGCGAGTAACATTATCACAATGGACCTTAGGCTCTTGACCTATACACACTATGCAGGTGCCTATGAGACGGTCAGTGATATCCGAATTATTATGTCTGCCGCTGAACTTCTTTACAGACTTCTTCGTTCATGATGGTTTTTCTTCTCGCCATGGTGTTGTATCCAAATGTTCAAGAACGTGCACAAGCGGAGATCAACTCAGTGATCGGAAAGGAGCAGTTACCTACGTTTGAGGACAGGGCTTCATTGCCCTATATTGATGCAATTTTGCGGGAGGTTTTACGATGGGAACCCATCGTACCCCTTGGTGATCTTCGTCACTAAAGCACCAGTGATCTCGCGTGACTGAGGATGACTTTATAGGAGTGCCACATGCTACGTCGAGTGAAGACTCATACAATGGTTACTTCATCCCAAAAGGTTTGTTATTTTTGTTCAGCTTATACAGGTCTATAACCTGAATACTCTGCACAGGAACGATCGTCATGTACAATACATGGTCAGTTGGATTACACTGAGCCTTTCCGGCTACTGACTTGGCTTAGGGCCATCTCACGCGATGAAAAGCGGTACCCAGATGCAGCTCGTTTTATGCCAGAGAGGTTTCTCGACACCAACGGCAAGTTGACGGGGGATGACCCTGCACAATACGCTTTCGGTCTAGGCCGGCGTATATGTCCAGGTGAGTTGAATTGTGCTGGTGCCGCCGAGTACCATGTGACGAGCCAAGGCACACTTTAATCAGGCCGGTACACTGCTGATGCTTCTATGTGGTCCGGTGTTGCGACCATGTTGGCCACGCTGGACATTTCTTCCGCCAAAGATGACCAGGGTAAAGTGATTAACTTCACCCCGGAGTTCACGACAGGGCTCACTCGGTGCTTGGTTTTCCTGATGAGTCATTTCGTGCTCCTGTCACTAATGTGATCACTTTTAGCCGCCCTGTTAACTTCCCGTGCAGCATTTCGGCACGTTCTCATGTTCATTCCGAACTTATGGACGCGTTGCGAACTGTTGAGTAATGCATGGACGAAGAGTTTGAAAAGCTATTATCTTTTTGTAAAAATATCTCGAGGAACAAAGTCAATACTTAAGTACTTTCATAAACCGATCAAACCCTTCAGACGATACCTCATCTTAGTCTTTCCTTCTGTACTAGTCAAGTACCCCATAGATCTCAATTCCTTGGCTGTCTTTGGTCTCTTTGATGATCTTCTTTTGCCACCTCTGTGTTCCTCCCATGCTTGATGCCTGGAGATGCTTCTTGTTTCGGCCCTCCTTGTGCATGCAGCAGACAGACGCTTCTTTACTTGATCTAAAATATTAGTACTTTTGCTATGCTACGCTAATAGAAAATAACCGGTCCGTTAAGTACCTGTGCACGATAACTAATAGTGTCGTCTTACAAACCATTACTTGAGCGGAAGCTCCGATTTGCGCTCGCATCTTATCCGATGCAAGTTCCGATTCCAACAGATTGGACTAGAAAATACTTATGCTTGAGTTAGGTGTGCACACATCTTCGCCAGCTTTGTCTCACTGGCTCCCATGGTTAACAGTCACGGATATTTCACTCTAAATCATCGCACCCTGCGCACGCCTGAGCGCTAAGTAAATATAAGTTTACCAAAAATACATACGTTCATGCCGTCATGCCGTCATGCCGAGTGACAAACCACCATGTTTTTTATGCCAAAAAAAAAGTGACTGACGAAAGCAGTCAATATATGTAATAAGGTTAAATAAGCATGCACCCTTTGTACGACGTCAACAAACTCAACCCTGCGGTGTCGGTCGTGTGGTGGCTTAGATTCCCAACGTAGGCTTTCTTAAAAATTTCCATCATGTCGCTATCAGATGTCTCAGACCTGACTGAATTGTCTTCTGACGAGGACGACATCTCGCCATCCAAAACCACGAGGACAACAGGATCAAAGAAAATTACGAAAGAATACAAAATTTCGGGTGTCCTGCGCCCGCCACGAACCACGTCGTATACAGCCAAGTCACTGTACGGTGAGCCGAGTGGCTTACCAGCAATTTTTGTTGTGCATTTACGCTTCTTGCAGACCAAATCATCGACAATGTGATTGACCTCGATCCAGAATATCAACGTGGTAAGTTTCTTGCCCTGAAAGTACCTTCAACCATGGCTCTTGTTACCAAGCTATTCTCGCGACATTTCCTCATATTCAATCTTATTAACAGATGTTGTATGGCCAGAGCTAAAGCAGTCTGGTCTTATTGACTCAATGCTGCGAAACTACTACATTCCACCAATAATATTTGGCAAGTCCACTTACTCCCGCCAGTCCACTCGTAATTGATATAGAGGGCAAATAGCCGTATCGACAGCCGATGACGGCAGTGAACTGCGAACTTGCATCGATGGGAAGCAGAGGCTGACTTCAATTCAGAGGTACTCACTATGACTGCATGAGAGTGATTCATATTGACAACAGCATGAACTTCGATTTAGGTTTGTCGATGGACAGGTTTGTCGCATTATCACCCGCTTTGTTTCTCTCTCTCTAAAATTTGATTTACCAGATACCACGTTAGTCTATACATACACCTTTTTGCAGGATATGCTCACTCAATTTGGTATTCCATCATCACAGACAAAGATTCGTACGTCTCTCCAGATCTTATATACTAATCATCGTTCAATACTGTGCAGGTTCACAAATGAAAGGCTTTGGTACAAAGCAAGTGCTACCAGTGCGAGGCGAAAGCTCCTACCCAAACACCTTATCAATCAATTTGCGAACAAGCAGATAGTATGCATCGAGTACAGCAACCTCTCTGGAGATCAGGAGCGTGAGATTTTCCAGGTAGGTGCTGGAGCCTTATCCTTTCGTACTACTAGCTTACTGGATGATTAAGAGAGTGCAACTAGGCGTTGCACTTACTCCCGCAGGTCTGTATTACTTCTTGCATCATTTGCGCGGTAATTAACGCACGTGTTTGCAGAACGCATGCAAGCAATTGTTGGCCCTTGGCCCACGGTCATTCGGGAGATTCAAAGCCAAGTACTTGGCGAAGACGGATTTCAGGGTTACCTTGACTGGGGTCACGCACGAGGACGCGACTTCCAGTGTCTGGCATCTATAGGCTTTCTCATTGAGCACCATCCCAAGGCCATTTTTCCCGGCGCCCCGACACTTGAAAAATGGCTCTTGAAGAACGAACCTGTCTCTCCGAAGCTTCGCGATGACTTACTAGACACATTTCGAGTCTTCCTTATTCTTGCTCGGGACAAGAAGTACAGTGTCTCACTCAACATGCCCTCCCGTGTTTCTCCCATAGAATTTGTGATGATCGGCGTCCTAATCTACATCTTCCGAGATCGGCTGTCCCTTACTCAACTCTCATCCGCCATTGAAAAGATGCGAAAGGACGTACGTGACGCACACCAAGATATTCGGGCAAACAGCAGAATCACCAACCATATGTTCTTATTCATGACTAAAAAGCTCAAGATATCCGAACTACGATCTGATGGGAAAGGTGACAAACTGACTGCCGGAAAATCTGCAAAAACCAACAAAAGGAAAAGACCCGCAGCATACGATGATGACAGTGATGAAGAAGAGAAGGAATACAGACAACCTCGCAAAGGAACTGTACCAAAGGCGCAACTGGCTACATCTTCGAGTAAGCCATTTTATGGAAATATTGCCAAGAAAAAGATTGACTGACTATTTACATGTAGCTTCAAAGTTGAGGTCAAAGCCTTCAGGATCTGCTTCTCAGAAAAAGCTAGCTGACCCCAAGTCAAATCCTGTGGCAACGAAATTACCAGCTGCTGTGTCAAAGCAGAAGAGAGCTTTGCTAGATCCTCGGCCACCTGTTGAGAGGACATCCGAAGTTGCAGTGACTGCAAAAGCACCACCTCCAAAGCCTGCTCCTCCCGCGATATTAACCAGGCCTTTGCCACCTTCCACGCAACCGCCTCCACAACCGTTTTCCACGCAACCACCTTCCACGCAACTACCTTCCCTCCAATCAAACATGGCCATTTCGACCAATTCTACCAGACCTTCCCCTGCATATATTGCCGGTGCTAAGTCTGAAGCGCAGCTTTCTCCCGTGGTGAAGTCAGAACCACGTGTCGCTTCCCTGTACCCTTCTCCGGCGAGTCTATCATCTAGCGTACCAGCAGCTGATAGACTTGGTCCTATTCGGGCTGCGAAAGAGGCTATTCGATCAAACTCAGGATCTCAGGTCCAGTCTCCTGTTGTTCCTGATGCCGAGCACCAAAGCGCAGGCTCTGCATCAAGCCTTGACGTGCATGGCCCCTCGGTTGTGCGTGATCCCCGGGGTTCAGGGCCATCTACATTGGCTGCTACTGTTCCGCCACAGCAAAGCCCGATTCCCCTGCCTAACAGTATGGGGCCACAATTTCAAATAAACCCTTCAGACATTGAGGCCCTTTTGCGTGCGCATGGATTCATGACACCTCAAACACAACAAATTCCTCCTGCAGCACTGCCAGAGCAGAGTATGGCAGCCGTGCAGTCAGGCTTGAATATCTTGAATGGGGTTAACACGTCTGCTCCTGGTTCTTCAGCCCTCTTGCCTTCGCAGCCCATGCTCAGTGCTTCTGTCAATGGTGCTGGCCATACAGTTCAGTCGGTTCCAACCCCGCAGTATCCCATAGCAGTCTCGCAAGCTCCGTTGTACCTGCCTCACCCACAAAGTGGGTTGTCAAATGGGACTCACCCTGCTCCGCATCATTCAATTCCGCCTCGGCCGCCATCGACTGTAGTAACACCGATCAACACGGTGCCCCGCTTAGATTCCAGAACAAATCAGCCGCCGCCGTATTCCGCGTCCTCGACTGGATCGTTCAAGGATGACCGACGGCATGGTGACTACGAACGACGCGGTTATTCCCGAGGCGGTGGGCCTTATGAGAAAGATTATCGACGCTATGATTCCGGTGACGGGCGATCTTCGGGGTATGACAATCGCAAAGTGAGGGATAGTGGCTGGGATCAGAGGGGGGGAAGTCGGAGGAAGATATAAGTGAACGAACAGTTGAATGGCAGTAACTGTGACTCAAGGTGGGTAATGAGTCCAAGTGTGTCCTTGTGCTTATTTTAATGAGTTCTGGGCGTCAATTAAGGCGCTAGCCGGTCATTTCCGTGTTCTTCGAAGGCCCCCATCAGCGGCACGCCCTATCCACGTCCTTGATAATTCATCTTGTCACATACTTCTGAACTGCACTTCAGCGCCGGCTGGTTTCTCATTTATTATACCTATCCACCTGGTTTATAATAGACACCATAAAGCACGACGTTTTGGCAATCGCGTACATAAAGCTAATATGCATCCCGTAGCTGTATTGCGAGTATTCCAATCATGTGGTATTCATTTGAAACAGCAACGTTCAGCGCTTGGTAAGTAAATAGAATGTTCCCACAAGCCCACGAGGCCGGTTTGGTCGATGCTTGATCAGCAGACACTGATCATTAACCAGGACAAAGCCGTAATAGCTCCTAGCAAGAAAACATGAGGACCAGCTTCGCGAGCGCTATTTGCACCCTTTGCCCCATCCGCTACCCAATCACGCCATGCGGCCTGCATCTCAAGGATGAACGCCTGACCCTCTGGGCTGTCAGAACCCTGCGCGCCATAGGCGTATGGATCCGCAACAGGTGTGAGCCATCCTTCTGATGTAAAGTGGAGCATGCCAGGTGTGCTCGTATCCGTTGCAGGAGGCGCGCTGGACGTTGTACTTTGGGCTGGCGATATTGCAGCAGTGGTGATGGAGATACTAGTGCCAGCAGGAGCTGAGAGGGCTTTGCGAGACTGTTCGGCGAGGGGGAGGTATGTGTGGACATTGCGGAGGAGTGACAGCCGATAGACCGTGCTCGCCAGCAATGCCGTTGATGAGGAGTCGTAGAACGTGGAACTATTATCGGCGTAGTTGTAGAATAATCCGTTAGAATTCTGATCCGGCAAATTAGGAATAGTTCGAAGATTTTTTAGATTAGACGCACAATGAGGGAATACATTCCTCCGTGAATCTCGCGCACCCAATTGGTAAGGTCGGTTTGCTGACTTTCGAACGAATTCGCGTATTGGGAACGTTGAATAGTCGCAAGGACCCGTATCATACCCGCCGCCGCCCATGCGTTACCTGTGGATGAACAATGCAAAATGTTCATTTGATGCCAAAGGGGATGTACACACCTGTTGACCAGTGTCCATTGTCATTTCCTGTCTGACCGAGTTGTATATGCTTCCATAGATTGCCGGCCGTTGTGTCCAGAAGATATTTGCGGTATAAGCTGATCTGTGTATATGCCTCGCTGAGAATTGTCTCGTTTTGCATCAGAACCCCATAATACGCTAAAAAGGGGGGGACCATGTAGACAAAGTCACTCCTACAGGAGCACATTAGCGGTTTGCGAGAGTGGTCATTGCATGGCTCTCACCAAAGTTGCAATTGGTCTATTCTGTGCGACAAGGCACCATCGCTCGTCTTAGTCACATTTTGCAACAAGAAGTCGAGTTGGTCTCGCGCAGCTCCCGCATAGTCTAGTCCGTCCGCTGCCCCCTGACCCGTCCAGTTAGCGAGTAACACAGCAACACCTATGCTTGCTGGATCGCCAGCACTTCCATCCTTGATGAGGGGCTGGGGGCCAGTGATATTCCCATTGGAGATACTCCTATTGGCGACGATGTTGTAGGCAATTGTAAACACGTCGTCGAGCGCAGTGGTTAAACTTAATGCGATTCTCTGTGGGGGTGGGATGGAATTGTGAGACATGACAGAGTAAGACGGCGCATTGAGCTCCAGGAGAGCCTCAGCATGCGTTCCGAACTCCCAACTGCATAAATAAAGGAGGCGAAATTAGAGAGATTCCTGCTCGAGTAGAACGGGGGAGTGAAACCACTAGATTGTGAATTTCCCAGCCCGTGCTCACCTGTACGCTGCACCCTCGGCCAGTCGGTCGCTGATAACGGATACTTGTGCACTTGTGAGGGACTGTGCTCCCACTTGCCAGCACACACCCCACAAGATGCCTACCACAAAGAGTGCGGTTAGAGACATTCAACAGGTGGAGTATATAATAATGATTTGGGGAAAACAAGAATTCATCCCAGGGACTGGCGTAGTAACATTTGACGGGCTTAAAATAACAACAAATGGGCCTGGTCCTATCCTGTCACCGTACATCAATCGTCAACGTGAGCAAATGAGCGGTTCCGAAATGGACGCACCGTAAATTGGCACCAAATAGAATAATGAAAGTACTGGACGATATACCTCTAACATGCTCCCTCTGTAAATTCTGTGTATAGTAGTAAGACGTCACTGATTACAGTATTAGCATCGGCTAATCATCAGGTCATCTTCCGCGAACCGCGCTGATGATCGGTAATGCTGTGCCGGGACCGTGAATTTCCTCGACGGTCCGAAACCCCACGTCGTAATGCTGTGCCGGGACTGTGAATTTCCTCGTCCGAAACCCCACTTCGTAGCCTCAGATCGTTATCTCACATTTAGGTTTTATTGGGCTGTTAACGTTCAGCATCTTTATGTATCACTAGTTAACAATTCCAGCTTGACTCCTCAGCCTAACGAGGAGTCGAATTTGCGTATCCTTTGGGAGCGTGCGCCAGTGGAATCGTGCGAGGTCCATTAGACATCAGGAAAAGCTACTTACTTAATTATTTGATTCTATATGCACGGGTTCTTATAGGTTCACTGGCACTTTACAAGTCAGCTGGAAAAGTTGACAGCGCGCGAACCAAGATAAAAAGAGACCAGGACGGACCAGGACCAAGAGGGACCAAGGGAGACACACGAGCGGTATGATTCTAAGCTAGATCCATCATCCCTACCCAGTAACGCCATGAGCCACTTCAATTCCCAAACTTTCAAGTGCACTATGCCCTCTCCCAACCCAATAAGTCATCGTATCCTTGTCACTGAACCACATTCTTGCATTTTGTGCACATGCGCCTGAAGGAACGTTCCCGGTAGAGATATCGGCGATACTAGATTCATCATTCCCAGTCTGGATAACATCCTTGGCGGCTCTCGCAACGTGACATCGCGCTGCTTCTTCCGCTCCCTTTCGCTGTTTGTCAGCAAGCTGTTTCGCTATTCGCGACTCTTTTTTCGCAAGCTTTTTCGCTGCGCGGCGGTTGATTGGGGGTGCGAAATCCTCGATAACGGCACTTGGATCCGAGGTTGAGACGGTAGCATTGATTTCTCCTGCAACCTCTGGAACCGCAGCGATGAGATCCCAAAGACCGCCACCTCGTATCCACCCAGCAACACTGCTCTGCTTCTTGATCTCATCCAAGATGCCTATAACTGCGAGAAGGGTGGGGTCATAGGTCTCAGTAGGTCGAGATGATATGCGTGCTTTTTCTGTAGGAAGGATGGGGATCAAAGGCTGCTGCACAGGAGTCGAGGTAGAACCGACTACACTCAGATTTGAATCTGAAGAGGATGATGATATATCTGTCGACTCGGTCTGTTCCGACACAGGTGTTGCATGTGCCTTCCGTTTCCTGCGTGTGCGCACTTTTTGACCTTTAGCTTTTGAGCCTTCTTCGGGAAGTTCGTTGTCAGTTGGCGGTATCGGTAGCAAGGCAGCTGTCGATTTGGCTTCCATCTTCTCGTGCTCATACCGCTGGAGGTCCTTTCCTCTGAGTGAGGAATCATACTCGGGTATGCAGACGTGATTGTATGGCTGGAGACGGGCCTTGGCAGGAGAGTCATCGAGGAGAAGGGTGGTCATGGCGGAGTGGGTCACAGAAGGAGCTAACCCAGTTTGTTCAGCGGCCCTGTCCGCTTCTGATCGTACCGCGATCTCTGCTGGGCTGGTGCCTAATGGAAGTAAAGTCCAGGGCTTTGTAAGGTCCTTAGTGGTCTGCGCTTTTCGGACTGTCAAGAATATCAGTAATGCCCGCATAACATTGTGAATCTTTGTGCAATACACCCAATAGAGATCAATTGAAAGGAGAGAAAAAATGCGATCCAATGATCCAAAGGCTGATAGCTAAATACTCACAATAATCATCCTTACTAAGTCCCAAACTCCCGCGGTCCCAGACTGCGACAAGCTTACTTTTGGCATCACCGAAAACCTTGTCGACCATGTCCGCCACACTGTGAGGCTGCGCAGAAGACCAGACCATGGTGTCCAGCCATTCTTGTGTCTCGGGTGCGAAAAGGTACGCGCGAAAGGCGGGTATATAGGGACGCGGCTGCACGGCACGAAGGCGCGATGCTTGGCCAGTATGATTCCCTTCATGGGTGACTTTCTGTCGCGTGCGGGAATTATGTTGAGACCGAATGAGTAGAGTGCCATTCAAATCCAGGATGAGAAGTTTTCGGGAGGCGCGTGGATCGTCGACAATGTATGATGGTTTTAAGGAGAGTGACATATACGCTGGATCTGGTTCCGCAGGTGGTGGGGGCGGGGGTGTCGGAGGCTTCGTCTGTGGTGCAGGAGTGGGTGCTGTGTCGGGTGCTCTCCGGCGAAAGGAAGGCGGAGCGATGTATGGGGTAGGTAAGTCGGCTCTTTCAGCCCGAGTGTGGTATTGTCTATGCGGACTGTTACTTCGTCGCCTCCCCTGTCGACGATAAGAACTCTCAGCAGGATAGTAGTCATCAGTATGTCTATGAGTGCGAGTGGGGGGCTGGTACTGGTTTTGGGCGAGATACGGATCATCGCGCCAGTAGTTAAATCCATAACTTGGCTGCGCATCTGGGTTATAGTATCCATTCGAGTAGTAGTCATGCGCATATGGTTGCGCGAAAGAGCTGCCGTAGCCCAGGTGGCTGGAATCATGGTGTCCATAGTTGCGCCGATCATGATTTTGGCTGTAAGGTCGTCTTCCATTCCACCCGCGATTGTGCGACATGACCGATGGAAAGGGTGTCCGAAAGGACGCCCACGAACGGAGAGGGAACAGTTTGACTGACGGTGTAAAACCGAGGGAACACACAATAATGTGTGACACATTCAATACTCGGATAGTCACACCTTCAAGTTGTTCTTAACTCCGGTTTGCGTGTTTACTACATACTACATAGTATGAGACTACGACGGGTACTACTGTTTCGGCGATGTCTGTTGTCACAGCCTGAGTCAGTGAAATTTCAGTGATCCCGCTGCTCAGCGCTCAGTGGCAAGCGTCAACCGGAACAGCGCACACTTGCCCATGTCAAGAGAAGTCAGCTCGTCAAATATTTATATTTATATTCATTACATTCCATTTCGTATACATGACATATCGTACAACCAATCACCACGTTGTAGGACTGCAACGCGCCCGTAAGACCACCGTTAAAAGACAAAACAAGTACAAGCGACTCACCCAAAAGTAGAACCTTCTGGTACTGTCAGGAGCGGCAAAGCCTTTCCATCAGCGGTTTTCAAAAAGACACTATTACCCCACCACGTCTGGATGGTGTTCAATCCAATCGTGCCGTCATTGGGGTATTGGAGGCAGAAGAATATCAAAATGATCGACACGGCCACCCCGGAGTCCATGGCAGCTGAGAGGACATCTGGTAGAAGGTCCTACTTAGTGAAAGGTAACGCGATACCGTAGAGTTTCTTACAGTTGTACTTCGTCCACCACGAGAAGTGTTTACGCCGGATGACATATTGGAAGATGAATCCAACGATTGCCCATGGGACATAGTTCACCGCACTCGCTGGGGGAATAGCCCCGATACCGCTGAAGATAACGGGGAAGCTGCACACGAGTATTCCCATGAGAAACTTATATGCATGGGGGGAAGAGAAACGCACTTGACATAGCGAATGAAGCTGTTTGGCCACTTCAAAGTGATTATCCATGCGACGATCGGGCAGAACGCGCCGATGAGGAAGAAATATACAAGCGCTTCGTGCAGAATAAGTACACAGAAACTCGATCCATTCACGGAGTACGCACCGTGATAGACCTGGCCTGATGAGAACTGTCTCTGTGGACCAATGACTCCCCAGATGAAGCTCGCAGTTCCGAACACTTCTGTATTGGGGCAGATAAATCCGTTTTTCTGATTTGGGCTGCAGATATCTGGAATGTTGGTAAACATCCATGCTTGCACACCGAGCTGCACCGTTCCGGCGATAACAGTAGCCACAACTTGACCTGCACGGCAGTCAGTTATTGAACGCATGACGGCAAGGCGAGGAAAATCGTTCACCCCAGAACATCGTCCGCGGAGGAATTTTCATGTAGTGACCAAGTTTGAAGTCAGAAGCAAAGGTGAGAGCTGCGGTCTTCGAGTTAGAGAAAGTAAATTGATTGGTGGGACGACTAACCTTGGTACATAGTGATGTACCCCCAGGTCTTAAACTGCGCAGACAATGCATTAATTCACTTCCAGATGCCGCAAGACATTCTTACCATCATCATTGCAAGGGGCCTGATACGACTTTAGTATTGTTAAAGCAACGGCTATCTCGCGACTCACCTGCCAGGAAGTGCATATCCAACGACTAGTTCAGTTATAACGCTGTTGATGTCAGCATAATCAGGACGTCGCATCTGTCTATTCACTCACTTCAATCCAACTTGCTGGTTGGTGATGGCTTGGATCATCCCGATGGGTACAACGTAGAAGAATGCTGTGAAAGGATATTAGCTTTCCATTCCTCATAATACGACGTGCGTTAGTCACCAATGAGCAAGCACAAGACGAAAGCCCAAACAGGGAACTCAGTGTGCCAAACCTCAATAGTAATTACACCAATCACAAACATCGACACTGCATACTGGTCAGCGAGGCGATCAATAATGTTTCGAGGTATAGCATACCCAAGATGATCATGTACCACCACTCTGGTACCTGTTTGTACTTGGACATGAGCCTGGCGTGGATGTCCGGCTGCTCGTGCATCGAACGTCTGCTCTGGATCCAAATTTGCTTGCGGAAAAACAGGAACGCATGCATGAGCGTTGCGGTGATGGCGGCAAATGACAAGCCATAAGACATTGCGAAGGTCGTCCTGAATCATCATGAGTTTTTGACGAGGTAAGCGAAAACAATAGAAATAGCGCACGAGAGGAATAAGGGGCTGTATTCCTGGTATGCTGTCAAATTAAGAGAGGCATCCGAGTTAATGATGCGGGTGATATTGTATGAGTTGCCAGTGTTGTCGAATGATGTTCTCGAAGAAATTCTAGTCGCGGCGAACCATGTTATCAGAATGCATGATGGGCACGTAGTAAAATGACACATACGGCATATATTTACTGTCCCAGGTGTTTGTGTAGTACAGCGCCGGGACAACAAGCCCTACACATCTTCAGCAAGTGAAGGACGCTGAAAAGTAAGAGTGCTTACAGAAGAAGAATACAAATCCAACTGCGACATTTGCCTCAGCCCACCCTGTACATAAACGAAATCAAGTCCAAGTCCACGAAAGAAAATCTTCCACGTACATGGTGTTGCTTTGTGATAAGTGGTAGAGTATAACTTGAGCTCGTCTCTGACAAAAGCTATTTAATAACTTACCAAGCGGACTGCCTGGGGTTCAACAGTTAGGACACAATCCATGACAAAGCGATGAAACACCTACCAATGTAAGTAATCTGAGCCCAATCGAATGTGATCATGCTCATTCCCATTCCGCTCACATATCCAAACATCTGATTAACCACGATGTTATTTGGCGCAATCCAGCATACCCATGAGAAGTAAGACAGGCCCTGGAACAGGTATCCTGGCATAAAGTACCAGAGGACACCACACGCCCATGCATAGAAAAAGAAGCGTTCACGGGAAATTCCACCACGGCTACCAATACCGGCGTAGGTCTGTGAATGGAGGGTGTTGAACAGAGCACATGTCACGAGGTTGGCAGGCCATACTGTGTGCCAAGGTGTGAGTCAAGGTCAGAAGGTGGGAAAGAAACTGCATCCGTACTCATCGAAGGAGGTTGCACGAGGAATCGGCGCAAAATGCCACCGATCGAAAACCCGATGAGCTGAGTGGACATAACCAACATCCATTGGTCTGCCGCCACAATGACATCGGCACAGCAAACACATCACGGACCACAGATTAAGTCCGCACATAACATGTGAAAGTAAAAAGTCCGACGACCCGAGAAGATCGTCAAGACAGAATGGGATGATGTGATATATGGGGATAGATGCCGAGCGTTAATAAAGGACAGCAGTGCAGGATAAAATACATAAATTCCATGAGTGATGGTTCTGAAACACTTGCGCACGAACTCACAGCTAAAATTGTAGACTTCTCCGTAGTAGACTCGTTGAACCGCGATAATATCGGTCTGAAAGTGACATCGTGTGAGTATAATCCTACGAGTTCACAGCTGAGAGGCGTACAGCATAGGCAGCTGAATTCACCAGTAAATCTTAAAGCGGCAATGATATAGTCGAAGCACGTACAGTATGCACCCACGGAGGCCATGATAGTGACCAAGACATGTTCTTTAATCGAAAACGGTCCAGGGTTCAGATGCATACCGAAGATGCGGACATTTGGCACGGCCTGTTCAAGTCAAGCGCGGTTCATTGTCAATAATTATTGCAGAAGGAAACAAAACATGGAGGGGGAAAAAATCATCATCATGTTAATTGACTTACCTTTGCCCAAGCCTTGCCTACAGGGAAAGACAACAGTTGCGCTACAATACCTGAAACAGACACCGAGGGGTACCGGAAGAAAAAGAATTGGTTCAGGCCAGCAATCAAGATGGCCCATGCGAGGCCTGCAGATGACGTCGATCAGCGCCCAAGGACTCTCTTGACGGAGAATAGCAATGAAGCATACCCATGACCCATGCGCGGAATGTGTTGCAAGGAATAGATGGGTCATCCGTGTTAGCGACGGCACTGCGGACCTCTGGGTATGGTGAATCATCCTCTGCGGAAGCCGTGAAGTCGTGTACTAATAAAAATAAAAACGGGAATGTTCACCGAGGACTCCGACAATGGCCCCTTCACGATCAATATTGGGATCATCAAAGTCAGCAATGGTCAAGAGGACCTCTGTACAACAAGGTAAGGATTGTACTAGGAGAAGGACCAGACCGAGTTTACCTTCAGCCTTGGCATCCTTTTCGAAATCGGTTGGACTGTACCGTGCTTCTTGAAACTCGACCGTCGTCATGACCGTAGCTGGTAGCGGTACGGCGACAGCAGAGAGTGAAAATATTGAAATGGTTTTGAGTCGAGTCCACGGGCCTCTTAAACTGCTTCGGGAGCAGATTCGTAAAAGTTCTTGGCTGATGATAAGCGACTGGTTTTTAGTCTGTTATGCACGGAGATTCCTTGGTAACTAGCGCGTGAGCTTTCATATACCGATTTAAAGGGGCTGGACATATCAGGCAAAGACCAAAAGAAGACAGACGTCTACGGCATGGGGAGAAGGTGTATAAATAGCATGATGAGTAAATCCATTGAACGGTGGGCGAAAAAAATTAATTTCCAGGCCCGCGAGAGCACTAGGTGTATCGTTCCATGCTGCTCAGCTATTTTTGCTGGTTCGGAAGTATATCAAGGAGGTTTGGCGGATCCCCTGAGAACAAGAATTACACTTCGGTTTACAGTGACCGAGATGAGATGCGAAGAGACGTTGCTCACCTACGTTATCCTTTGTAGTTCAGTTACGAGAACTTGCAACGAGAACCAGCCGGCTACCAGGTAAATCACTGGCATGAAACAGCTTCGAATCTAGTTTCAACTTGACCGATCAACGTTCGGAACGATACGCATACAATGAGCGCAGGTATTTTGCGCCCATGAATTGGATATTAACCCACATGGTCAAGTATTATTGGCATATATAGACATGTGGGTATCGATTATGCGGATGTGTTCGCACCCCAAGATGGGAAGCATCTAGGCAGTTATCGTCTTTGAAGCTATATCGTGTAATAAACCGAGGATAAGTACGAAATAACGGAAGCCGCCTCAGTCCTTATCATAGATACATCGACGAGAACGGACGCCAAACGCGGCGGATCTGAGCATATGGCTTACCCCTTGTGCGGCCGCCTCAGGTCCACCAACACCGTTTCCGTCTGAAATTTGTTGCTCAAGCACTTGATTATATGATACAGATCAGCCACCATAGTATAGTTATACCTCCTAAGGTTCCGTGAGCGCATGTCACAAATACATACATCCAATACGCACATTAAGCCCTATCTACTTGATCCGACAACTGAATTTCGTAGACCAGCAGGCGCAGACGGCGGGAGGCGTGGCGTAGGAGGACCTGAAATAGATTTCTTAGCTTCCTGTTGGGCTGTCAATCTGTCCGAGATACCCGATGGACGTGGGGGTGGCGGCGTAGGAACAGGCAAAACAGCAGCGCCGGAATGCGCCAGCAACGAGTCACCTTTCAGGGCTTTTGGCTGTCTGCTATCGGGAAGTGCATCCTCTTCCAGCTTCCGCTTCGTCCCAGAAGTGTTTGCGACCTGGAGCCCCTTGACGAAGTCAAGTAACGTCTTGGCGACCCGGGAGTTCATTCGGATATCCACATGCTCCTCGCGTACCAGCTCCCGCATACGCCCTATCTTCTCTGCGAGCGCACGCGGTTTCAGCTTATCTTTCTCGACGGAGATCAAGATACATATAGCGATGAACTCCACCGGCGAGACACGCCAACTGGATTGGAGGAACAGAGGACACAGATCTCGGTCCCCGACGAGCTGCGAGAAGACCCGGAAGGTGTCGTGGATGCACAAGATGTAGAGTTCGTCCTCCATAATGTCGTCATCGTCACTTGCTTTCTTTTTGTTTTTGCTTCGCGTGGGTTTGTGCAACCATGTGTCTATCTGTGCAACTGTACCCACGGATGATATGGAGGGGTACTTCGCAATGCCATAGAGCGCATGAGCGATGCACCGGAAGTCACCGCCCCGAGAACGGTCCCAATCTAGGGTATCGCCGCCCAGAGGCTTGTCTTCTCCGAAATATTCTACTTGTAACTTTCGGATGAAGCTAGCGATCGGGGTATTCACCACCTGCAATTTCTCTAAGAAGAAGGTAAGTTGAAAATGCAAGCGCGAGCCAAGCATGCGCTGACCGGCAGGGGTAAGGGCCATCCCAAGTTGTACTCTCTGAATTTGAATGAGTGATGAAATAATGGAAAGTGACGTGTAAGGGCTCACCTGGAAAATTTCGCGTTCTTCAGAATCTGCAAGGTCCTGATATTCTACGCATACGATCTGTTTGTTCGCAAATATTCGTCGATATCTCTCAGGAAGAATATGACCTGCAGAGCGCCCCGTTTGGTTGGCAGCATTCAACTTATACCAGTACTTGTCGCTGCTTTGTCTGTATCGTGGGATGTTCACAGAAACCAGGAAACTGACATTGAGATTTTTACTTACGGGTCTTTGTCTACCGGGTGTTCATGACAATTAGAAGCGAAACAGAACCCAAAAAAGATACTAACGAGGAATCTAAGCAGTCGTGTAAGCTCCTGTAGCACAGAACAGCGAATTTGACCAACCTGTCCATCCATGAACCTGGGGTTCCAAACAGAAAATGTCTATCAGTTGTTCAGTGAAATGGATAGTCGAGGAAATATACCGTTGTATTGAGGTGAGCCGTTGCTTTCCGTCGACACACGTCTTGGTTTCTGAGCCATCTTCATGTTGGTGCGAAACTGGAGGACAAAAGATAACAATGAATACCATGGCGTGTTAAGTGGTACATGATGTGCTGGGCGGTTGTGCTCACCAAAGATAACCGGTGGAATGTAAAAATTGCGAAGTATGGAATCAATGAGGCCTATTTGTTTCGTTTCCGACCAGACAATATCTGCAAGAACACGGTCCTAGTCATTCCGACTACAAAGGATCATATAATACAAAGCATTCGACAAACCTCTCTGATACTCCGGTTCCAAGTTGATGTCGCTGCCAATGATTTGCTCTACAAATAAAGAGTGTCAACCAGGTCTTATCAGCAAAGGCGTTGCATGCGGTTAGCATGTGAGAGCAATGAATGACGTACCATAGAGAGCCTGGGTCGTGTACGTCGTCGCACGGGGGAGCTTGAGGACATTCCTGAGTTTGTAGCCGCCATTTGACGCCTTGCCTCCTCTCTTTGGGCGTGTGCTGTTGGACTCAATTTCATCGAAGAGCTCATAGCCCACTTCAGAGTCGGAGCTCATAGTCAAAATGAGAGTTATCTGTTGAAGAACGTTGATGACCCGCTCCCGACCTTTCGTGGAAAACCGAGGGAATGATGTTGAGTGGCGGTGCAAAAGGCCCGGAGTTCGTTCCACTTCGAGCCATTAATATTATCCCTCCTTGACAGCAACAATGTTCAATGGCAGCTCAACTTCTTCAACATTCTCGAAACCAGCCTCAAAGGCCCCGCTGCTGTCTTCACGTTCAACAACCACTAAACGAGATTCACTAATGGCAGAGCTCGAACGGGGTGAGTTCAATGGCACTCCCTCTGAGGAAGCACGCCTTCGGGGTGCTCATCTCCAGAGAAACCTGACCACAAGCCAATTGCACAGACCCGCAGCACTCGACCGCAAAGCGCCAGCAGCGCTCCAGTGCATTCACCTCGCACATGGCACATGCCTCACTTGAGCGCCAGCTGCTTGCCGCACAGGCCACAAAGCTCGAACTCGAGACCAAACTCCGTGAAAAAGATGTCGCGATCGAGAGGCTGGAAAGAGATAGAAGGTGGCTCGCGGAGAGAGAGGAGAAAGAGCGCGAGGAAAAATTGCAGGAGCAATCGGAGAGGGAAGAGGAAAAGGTTTGTCATTTTCGCATGTGTCCTGACGATCTTAAACCGTTGTTCTACAGCGTAAAGCAGACTTGGAACTTCGGACACTGCGCGGAACGGTCGCTTCCCTTCGAGAGAATGTTGCTGAACTCGAGGACGAACATTCAAGTCTTTCTCGCAGCCACTCACAATTGTCCGCCTCTCACAAAGCGCAATCTTCAGTTCTCGCTCGCCAAAATGCTTCGTTGGAGCAGGAAGTCGCAGAGCTTAGAGTACTCGCCGAAGAGAGAGGTGCGGCCATCCAGGGTTTACAACAACAGTTAGACGACGCTCATGGTGCCACTGACTCTTCTGTGAGAAGTACCAGTGACAATGAGAATTGGAGTGTTGTGCGAGACGAACTGCAGCGACAAGCAGGATACCTTCGTTCTCTTGAGTCGATGAATGCAAAACTCACGACTGAACTCGCACGGTATAAAGACCGGCACGCCAGTCTAGAAGTACTTCGAGAAGAGAAACGCGCATTGGAAAGTAAAGTGGCCATGATGGAGGGACTCCGAGAGAAGGTTGTCAAGCTTGAAGCTCAAGTTGAAGCAGCTCGACGAGAGCGGGAAGATTGGCAAGTACAGCCCAATACCATGATGCGAACGCTAATGTTATGTATTCTAGGGCAAGCAAAACCAGCGAATCGAGCACATCATCACAAACGTCCATCTCCGTTGTTCAGAACCTGTCAGCATTACGTCTAGAGAACGCACGATTAATGGAAGAACACGGCGCAAACATGGCGCTTCTTCGCCGTCGCGAGGCCGAGCTATCTAGTGTCGAAAAACACACATCTGAGGCTCGTGAAGCTGCAGATGCCCTGCGAGCAGAGGTGCAAGCATTGAAAGAAAAGGTAGTAAGACGAGAACAACGGGCTCAGCTGGCAGAAAGAGAAGCGAGCTTCCTTCAGGCACTCGTCGTAAGTGTTTGCACCCTGTAGCGTCTCAGTAGCTCACCGCCTGATTTCAGGCCAGTTTTACTGCTGAGGAATCAGCTGCACGCGAGTCACCAGCTGCGGATAGTGTTCTTCAGCAGCGCATCCAACAGCTTGAGCAGTCTATAGCCGACTATAAATCTACAAACTCTCGGTTACAGAGTGCACTGGACGCTGCCGATGCTGACAATGCCATCGGAGGACCAAAACGCACACGCAAAGATCTCGTGCGCGAGATTGACACACAGAGAGCTTCAGCAGACAAAGCAACGAAAGGCATGATGCAACACAAATTTATCTAGTTCCTCACTCAATGACATCCATTACAGATCTTCAAGAAGCTCAAAGAACCCTGACGCAACAAGAAGACAAGATCGAAGAGCTGGAACAAACGCTGTTTGAGCTCCGTGGCAAAATCGGTGCCGGAAACCACGTCCCGCCAGGGATGCGAGTGCTGTGTCTGCGAGATAATCCGGTGCAGCAGTGGACTGATCTCCGACAGTCGGTGATGGACCGTCTTAAGGGTGAAAACGAGGCGCTCATGAAGCGCTTGCATGAGCTTGAGAGCAGCGGTGCGGTGGTGGCCGACATACAGGCACCGCGTGATGAACTGGTTCCCAGGGAAAGCTGGGAAGTGCTTGATAAGGAAAAGAAGGAGCTTGAGGAAGTGGTGAAGCAGAAAGAGAAGAGGCTCTTGCGGTTGCAACAGGTGCGTGCGCCGTATCAGGCTGCCTCCCTATGGCTTTTCATAGAAGTTGATATACCGCAAACGTGGTGCGGTAGGTGTTCACTGCAAAGAGCGCGGAGTTCCGAGAGACGATTGCGTCGATACTGGGGCTTAAGCTTGCGTTTTACCCTAACGGACAAGTGCGAGTGACGTCGATCTACGATCTTTCTGCGTCATTTGTGTTCCAGCCTTTGACGAAACCTGGCGAGAACGGGGAGGGAGCAAGGATGCAGCTCATTGCTCAAGGTGAAGGCGGTCCACAAGATCTCCCACAGTTGATGCGATTCTGGGTGAATGAGGAGCAGTGCATACCTGGCTTTCTGGCAAGTGTAACACTGGAGTGCTACGACAAGGCGAAGAGGGAGGTCGGTACCGAGTTGTAGTTCTTAGCCGACAGTAACTGGAATTACTTGTCTCAATTATGTCAACCCTTGCGATGATCTTGAGGATCCGATCGGGAATTGTAATATTTTTCTTGTAATATTTTTTTTCCAATTTCAATGAAGTTGCTGGTTCAAACTTCACCGTCTCTAGATCGGTATGCATGATCTGCTCAGTGGTTGAGTATGTCTCCCGATTTCAATTCTTCAGTGATGCGGCTGATTCATGGCAGACCTTGGCAGACTCTTGCAAGTCTTGCGTAGTAGATATTACCAGTGACTAGGAGGCATGTCGTTGAATGATCATAGGCTCATTCCAGCAGGTCCTATTCGAATTCCTGCTGTTCCCGTTGTCCCCTCGCAAACATCAAAGCGCCGCACCCGGATCTGCACCCAGTGCGGTTTGGTTTTGCCACAAGATTTTCCGTGGACGGCTTGTGATGACTGCCAATTAAACATCACACGCCTCCGAGCGGACGTGCCTGCGCCTGGACAGACTCTCCGGGTCAACCAGCACATAGCGAATTTAGCTCAATCTGTGAGTTTTGTGTCATAGCATATATCTAGATGTATCATCATCATGATCCTGACTATGATCCCTTGGGTCACCTTACAGGGAGGGATCTTCTCGACTTGTGTTTCATGCCTAACAGCCGTCGAAGTACCACGGAACAACTTGACCCTTTACCGTGACTTAGTCTGCACCACATGTCGAATGCAGCAAGAGGGCACGAAACTGAAGCCCACAAGGCGCATCAATCCGATTGCGACCACCGCGCATCCGCGACCACCCCCTCCACTCCAAAACACATTCCCCGGTGTCCGCGGTCCACCCTACACGTCTTTTTTCAACTCCCGCGGAGAACTCGTTGTCCCACCCCCTCAGGTCGTTCCGGTGAGTATTAATGAACCTTTTCCTTATTATACGAATTCCCCTCATGATTAGCGCCAGACCTACATCCCGCCCATTGCTCCGGTGCGTGTGTGTATGCGCTATGGTTGCGGCGTGCGATTAGAGCCCAACCAGCTTCTCAACTTCTGCGATGGGTGTTTGGGCTTGGGGTTCGGTCGTGTGCCGCCTTTACCACCCCCTCCCCTCAAACACCATCCGAAACGCATAAAGAGGGACGAAATTCCGTCGGTGGCGCTCATCTCGAAGGTGAAGGTAAAGTGGTGTTTTATGCGCGTTGTCTGAGATGAACCTGATGGTCATTTGAAGCGGGATATAGATACTGCGCAGAGGGGTAAGGCTCTTGTGCAGCCACCACGGGGGAAGTCTCCGGAACTTGGTACAGGCAACGATGATCTGAACCTTGAATTGGTATATCCTGAGGTTAGTGAGATGTCGAGTCTAACATTATCGAGTCTGAGCCGATGCGTAGGATGAGGAACTTGCAGCACAGAGTTGCGTCGACTCGACGGCAATGAGGGTCGACGATTCTGTCTCACGTTCAGAGCCTGACTTGGGAACTGGACATTCGCATCTTTCACCTCTGACCCTCACCGCCACTATCACCCGTTCTCCAAGCCCTCAGCCATTAAAAGTCAGTTCGAATTGAAAAATATTATGTGCTTGCACTAAAGATTCTTTTAGCGCACGTGTGAAACGCTAGGGTGTGGGGGAACCGTCTCTCCGTCAGCTACATGGCAGAGGTGTTACAAGTGCAGCTTGCAGCGCTGGAAAGAGCGTCAGCAGGCAGCCATTGCTGCAAGTTCAATTGTGGGCTCGGCTTCAGCAATCGGTGAGGCCATGGATGGTCATTTGTCTGCGTCACTAGAAGCCAAAGTGGTGCATAAAATTTCGATGAGCAGAGAGCCGGAAGCGGTGCCTTCGCATTCGCAGGCAGCAGTCCTTAATGCCGTAGACAATCTATCGTTATCAGAGCTTCCTGACGGAGAATGTGTCAATGATTCCGGGGAAGCTGCGACAATTTCTGGTACACTCAGCATCGAATGCGGCAGAGACTCTGGCATGGAACTTGAATCTACCCAGGTTTCAATCCCTGGATGGGACAGCGACTTGACGGACCTCTCTTCGGAAGACGACGGTGTAACAGAAAGTGATTCAGACTCAGATGCCGAAGACTCGTCCATGATCAAGATTCGCATCCCTGTGCTCGCGTCTCGACTTCCTAGCGGCAGCAATGTGCGCGTGTGTGCGATCAAGCGCTGCAACATTGCATTGCCTCGGGACTATCGATGGAAGATCTGTGATTCGTGCCGCAGATACCAACGGGGGTACCAGAAGATACGTATGGAGAAAGCACGGCGTCGTATGGTGGAATTTTGTAAGTACACTCTCGCGTTCACATCGCCGAGCCTGAGCCTGTGTCATTTTAGCGCGGATAGAGCACGAGTCTGACCTTCTCAAACCTCCTCAAACCGAGATCTCTCCCCTGCAGGTAGGACTTTTCAAAGGTTTTTTCTGTCGCCATCCACGGCTGACCATACACCCAGCCACAAAATAACGAGAAGGCCCCAGAAGGTTTGCGCCTCTGCGCTGTTCCTCGCTGCCGCGCAAACCTACCAGAGAGTAATTACCGCTGGAAATGCTGCCGAGCCTGCCGCACGCGTGCTCGTGACGACGCGAGACGATTGTCCGTGGGAAACCTCATGGATTTGGAGGACCCGGTGGAACAGTCTTCATCACCGGGCATTTCCTACCCTACGTTTCAGAATCGCAGCGTGCTGTTGTCAGAGTTTAGCGCGATGTTGAGGCGGTTTGTGGAGGCCCAGATCTTATACCTGCGCGTGAAACTTCAGACAGTAGGCGAGAAAGCGCTGTCGAGGCTTGATGCCGTACTTTTTGCATTTGATGGCGAATATTCGACGGTGACTGGCCAGCGGGGACATCACGGTACCGATGGGCAAGGTAAGTCTGGTCCTGAGAAAAGTCAGGTGGCGAGAATGCAAAAGGAAGCTGCTTCGGTCATTGAAGAGCTTAATAGTGCCCTCCTCGCTGAATTCAAGTGAGTTTTTTTTAGCCCTGCGAGCTGCGGTTGGACGGGTGATATTGCCTTTCCTGTAGGCCATTGGAAAGCTTTGTGATCCAGTCTGGCGGGGTTATCGCGCGGTATAATTGTGCCCTAGAGTTGATTGTCCCACTCCGACCTCTCCCGAAAGAAAAGGACTCGAAGGATACCGACACATCCGAAAGTAGCACATCGTCATCGCATGTCCCGTACATGAAACCAATGTCAGGGGAGCTAGAGGTTGCAGTTGTTCCCGATGAGTCTCACCGTCTTTTGCTGGGTCGACGCATAATTATCCGATTCCGCATGCTTGGCTAGCTAGGCGTCTCTTATACCTTATAGCTATAGGTAATTTGCATTAATTTTACACTATGTAGGAATATTGACATCCGATCAGAATATCAAGGCAGTTATTAGCATACATGTTGTGGTAGTCATACCATGTAAGTTACAGAATGTGTTCCCTGGCAGTTGAAGTACAACTTGTTCCTTATGCGCCGCTGGCGGAGGCGAGGAAGTATCACTGGCAGCGATGTCCGCGATAGAGTTCGTGTGTACTCAAGTTGACTTCTACCGTAACCATACGTAATCGACTCCATCGTTTAAAAGCTAAAACTATCTCCCGAGTCCCACTGTGCAGGCCATCAAGCTTCTACGGTACCTGTTCTACTTGGCTGGTCTGCACGAGGAATCAGGATCGCGACGTCGGGGTTCCGGGGGGTGCACAGCGTTCGTTTTGCAGAGAACGCACCTCGGATAACTTGACACCGTCACGGTTGACCACACGTTTTCGCTAATCATCCAAACGACCTGATGAACCCACGCAAAGTCAAAGGTGATCATGCGTGGTCTGACTAAATATAGATGCGACAACTGCGTTTCTTCGCGCTCTACTCACGCACCAGCTGGTGTGGACTATAGTCCAATCAGACTGCAATGAGGTTTCTCGCAAGCCTCAAGTCTACTGTCTTCTTAGTGGCGGTAGCTTGTGCTGGTTCCATATATGCTCATTCAGATGATGTTAGCGGTCTCTACGCTTTGGTGAAGAGGCATATGCCGAACCATTCTAATGCGTTCGCGTTTAATCTGTCGACAACAGCCAGCTCAGACCTGGACACGTTCACAGTGCGTAGTGCTTCCCATGGTGAAGGGGATGGGAATGCAGAGATTTTCATCGAGTGCACAACTATAAACGCTTGTGCAAGAGGACTGTATACGTGCGTGAAATTTTGGCTATTTACGCAATCCGGCTTGTCTCAATTCACCATTAAACCAGCTATGTCACAGAATTTGGTGGTGTGGATATCTGGTGGACGGGGTCGCGACTTGATCAACTCCCTCATAAGCTTCCCGCCGTGGAAGAGCCAGTAACGCGAAGCGCCATCGTACCATACCGTTACTTCTTCAACACGGTCACGTTCGACTACACGGTTGCATTCTATACATTCGAAAATTGGTCCTTGCTTCTTGATTGGCTCGCGTTGCGTGGTGTCAATCTGCCTCTCGCTTGGACCGGTTACGAGTACATCCTTGTAGAAGTATTCCGGGAAGTTGGGCTCACTGATGCAGAAATCGCAGATTTTCTGTCTGGGCCTGCCTTCCAGGCGTGGAACAGGTTCGGGAATATACAAGGTAGTTGGGACGGTGATCTTCCAACCCAGTGGATCAATGACCAATTTGCACTGCAAAAACAGATTATCCCGCGCATGGTTGAACTGGGGATGACACCGATCCTCCCATCGTTTACCGGATTCGTTCCCCGTGCCTTGCAGAATCTGTATCCGAACGCATCTATCGTTAACGGCAGCCAGTGGAGTGACTTCCCCTCAACCTATACCAACGATTCATTCCTCGAGCCTTTCGATCCTCTTTTTGCGACTTTGCAAAAGTCTTTCATCGAAAAACAATTCTCCGCGTACGGCAACGTCTCTCATATCTATACGCTTGACCAATACAACGAAAATGAACCTTATAGCGGAGACCCTGCATACCTTCGAAACGTCACATCAGCCACATTTGCAAGTCTGCGAGCAGCCGATCCAGAGGCTATCTGGCTCATGCAGGGCTGGCTATTCTTCAGCGATGAAACGTTCTGGACCACCGATCGCGTGCAAGCGTATCTCGGTGGCATCCCTGGTAACAATAGCATGATCATTCTTGATCTATACAGTGAGGCGCAACCCCAGTGGGAGCGACTGGACTCGTACTATGGAAAGCAGTGGGTCTGGTGTCAGTTGCATGACTATGGCGGCAACATGGGCTTTGAAGGGAACTTTGTGAACGTAACCGCAGAACCGCTGCGCGCTCTGGCATCACCTGATTCCTCGATGGTTGGAATGGGCTTGACACCGGAGGGTATGGAAGGCAACGAGATCATTTATGATGTCCTCCTTGATCAAGCTTGGTCTCCTACAGCTATTAACAGGACATCATATGTGAAATCCTGGATATCAAGGCGGTACTACGTCGATGACCTCCCTTCATCTGCCATAAATGCATGGGAGGTCCTGGGTGCAACGGTATATAACAACCAAGATCCATCTTCGCAAGCCACTGTGAAGAGTATTCTGGAGCTGGCACCTGCACTCAGTGGGCTTGTTAACCGGACGGGACACCACCCGACGATAGTCTTCTATGACACGGACACGACCATCGTCCCTGCCTTGCAGATGCTCATACAAGCCGGCCACGAGTCTGAAACGCTACTAGACATTCCAGAGTTCAAATACGATCTGGTTGACATCACACGGCAACTCCTCGCGAACCGCTTCATCGCCCTGTACGAAACGCTTGTCGCGACATTCACATCGAATTCATCCAGCTCAGCAGCTATCATTGCAGCTGGTCAACCTCTCTTGCAGCTGCTGCACGACCTAGACGAGCTTCTGCTCACCGACGACCACTTCCTTCTCGCAAACTGGATTGGTGCAGCTAGGAGCTGGTCGAATGGAAATGCGTCTTACGCTGCGTTTTTAGAGAACGACGCAAGAAATCAGATCACGCTCTGGGGACCCACAGGCGAGATTAACGACTACGCATCCAAGCAATGGGGTGGCCTCATTGGCGGATATTATGCTCCACGATGGGAGGCTTTTATCGACTATCTGGTCGAGATGAAGGAGAATGACACTGCGTACAATGCGACGGCTGTTGCAAACACCATGCTTGCGATTGGAGAGCAGTGGGATGCTCAGACATGGGGCCAGACGGAGAGCTGGGGAACGGTGGGCGACCCGTGGATTATAGTGCAAATTCTGGCGATGAAGTATATGTAGAATGACCGACAGACGCTTTTTATTGAGTAATATACTGGGCGAGGGCTTGAAGAGAACCAGTACGGGTAATATTCCAGACGAGTTTGCAGTTTGCTAGCTGATGGCCATGAGAAGAAAGCAAAAAACATACGCCGAAGGGGAGTCGAACCCCTGCCGCTTGCTTGGAAGGCAAGCATGATAACCGCTTCACCATCGGCGTATATACACTGAACTTTTGACCGCCTTAAGGACTTCTCCCTACTGTAGCGTAGGCAGATTGTGACAGTCCTTCCTTCTTAGCCAAGACCATTCATCATGTCCGGGTTAACGTACTGCGGTTAGTGCTTGCGGGGACACGAATACGCGAGAGACTGATGAAGAACGCAGCCAGAGCACACGTGCAGAGGACGTTCGAACATCTTACGAATGTCCTTCCACCACAGTTGAAGGAGAAGGTAGCACGATAATCTAACGTTCCGTGGACACTTAGAATTGATTAACGCGAGTAGCCTCAAGTCCTTGTTATTGCAGGGGGAACGACTCCCTTCCGCAACGACACAGATCGCGAGCTGCCATTTCGTCAAGAGTCTAATTTCTACTACCTCTCAGGATGTTCAGTCCCTGGATCTTTCCTTCTCGCTCTGTATCAACCTGAACAGACGAATGTTTCAACAAGATTGGGCGTCAACCTACTCATCCCCGAGATAGACGCCGCGGACCTCATGTGGAGTGTCCCTCCACCTACAATAGAGAAAGCCAAGCAGATTTTTGATGTAACCAACATCCAATATCGTTCAGAGCTGCAAAGTGCCATCGATTCACTCCTTCAGTCACATCCCGAAGCTATCTTCCATACCTTACCGCGGAACTCGCCTCTCTTCCCCGTTTTACCCGAAGAGTACTTGACAACTATCGTCGCATCAGAGACCCACACTATAACGGATGCATACTTACTCTCTTCTCTCCACACAGTACGATTGATTAAGGATGAAATCGAGATAACAATGCTCCGACGAGCGAATGATATCAGTTCCAGGGCGCACGAGACCGTCATGCGTGTCTTGGGAAAGGCGGTACAGGGTAAGATTCTCCAGGAAAAAGGAGCAGGCATCGATCGTCCTCTTCTTCCCGGAGAGTGGTTGATCGAGAAAGAAGCGGAGGCGGAGGCGATCTTTATTGCGTCATGCCGGCGTGAAGGGTAAGAACCTGGTACTTGCTGACACCCCATAACTCACCAATGACACCAGAGCTGTTCATCAGGCTTACCTCCCTATAGTCGCTGCATCCAAGAGAGCTGCTACGTTACATTACTGCTGCAACGATCGAGAGTTTACATGGGGACCTGTGAAGCCGCACGATCACCTGAATCAAGGTGCATTTGCACAGGCTCCAGCACCCGAAAGAAAGTTAGAGCCTCAGGTACTCCTCATTGATGCAGGATGTGAATGGGATTGCTACTCTGCGGACAGTGAGTGGAGCAGCGACTCAATGCAAGACAGGTCTGAATTTCCTTTATCAAGTCACTCGGACGATGCCTGTCGGAAACGGCGGAAAGTTTTCCGAGAACAGCAAGCAGATATACTCTCTTGTGTTGGAGATGCAGCAGGTAGGCAACGTACGCAACCGTTATACCGTCATGTAATTCCTCTGCATAGAAATCGATGAACATCCTCAGACCTGGTGTTCACTGGGACGCTATTCAGCTACTCTGCCATGAGATTCTTGTGGAAGGGTTCCTCAAACTCGGGCTCTTCAAAGGCTCGAAAGACGAGATTCTGCGTTCTGGGATTAGCTCAGCCTTTTTCCCTCACGGAGTCGGGCATTCGCTCGGGATGGACGTGCACGATGTCCCGAGTGCAAGTAAGCCAGCAGTCAACACGACCATTCCACAGGATAACGTCGGACACCCCAATTTTTACACGTACCTGCGACTCCGGTTGCCACTCGCAGAAGGCATGGTTGTGGTATGTTCGACCCCTGACTTTGATTATTCACCTGCTTAAAGCGAGATACCTTGATAGACCGTCGAACCGGGAATCTACTTCCATGAACATCTACTCAAGGCCGTAGAGGAGTCCGAATATGTGAATCACGACGTGTTGAATAAGTACCGCGAAGTGGGTGGCGTGCGCATTGAAGACGACGTGTTGATCACTTCAGATGGGCACGAGAACCTAACCAAGGTTAGGAGTGACGTCGAGTGGCTTGAGTTAGTGTGTTCTGGGGAAATTTAAATGCTTGGAAGGTATTCCAAGTACCAATATGTATAAGTATGAACCAAATGGCAATGCAGACATAATGTGCTGGAAATCAGGGCGGATAGGTTCGCAAATTTAGAAAGACAGTCATCCTTACGGAATTGACGAAAATACGGCGAGCTTGAGACGAGAACACGATGGACTGAACGAGGTCTCGATCAATTGCATGATCAAGTATCACATATCCGAATACATTATATATCATCCTCGGGACCGTCTTCAATCATCCTTGCATAGTCTTCGTAACTTGCAAATGTCGGCAAGCTTCTCAACTTCTTCCGCTTTTCGCGTTTGGATTCGGTCTCCAGTTTCCGCTTCTTGGTGCTACCAAAGCCATTCCACGTTTCTTCGCCGTCGCCTTGTTCATCAGCGGATCCGTCATACTCGATAAGACCATGAGGGACCTCATCCAAGCCAATGAGGTCCTCGTTATCAGAACCCTCGACCATGGAGAAATCATCGCCGGAACCTCCACCTTCCTCATCGATGTCGGCTTCTTCATCGTCGGTGCCATCAGAATCATCAAGACCTGAAGGTTCGCTGTCGCTATCCACCATGAGGTCTTCATCTCCTGCCACACGGGGCATGCTGGCCTGCATCGCCTTTGTGCAAGGTAAGTTAAGCTAGGAATGCAAGGGCGAGATGATGAAAAGCCGAGTACCTTCCATATATCCGCCTCTTCAGCATCGCTGTCTTCGTCGTCGTCGTCATTGCGTTCCGCATCATTTATGTCTGTGTCTGGAGCTTCTTCTTCTGACTCGCTCATTGAAGCATCTGATTCAGAAACATTCGATTCCTCAGCATCACTATCCCCTTTGCCGGCATGGGCAGCTTTGCTCTTGTCTTTTTCGCGTTTTCTCGAAAAGTATTGATGGAAGAAGACCTAAAGTCACGTTAGCGCGGTCTCAGCGACGGAATAAGCAGTCGTCACCTCGTCGACAGGGATGTCCTTCAACTGCCTGTTCAAGAATTTCTCGTCATTCGGTAGAGCACCGCCGGATGAATCTCCTTTCAATAACTTGACGCCAATCCGGTCGTTTGCGCTGGCTGCTGGCTGCATGGCACTGGAGCCTTTTGTTTGTTGTTTCTTGGGATTTTTATACACGAACCGATCTAGGAAATGGGAAAGAGTATTCAACGATAGATCTGCACTGGACGTGATAGGTTGGGAAGAGAGGAGCTGTTGCGCATGTAAAGAGATAGCCGGGTGATAATGGTGTATGAGGGGAATCTGAAGGAAATGTGAGAAGACTTGCAAAAGTCAAAAAGTAATCGGCAGGGGCTATTACCAATTCGAACATGGGAGAAGCTGATGGGTGCGCAAACTGTGGGTCTCGCTTTCGTGGGTCGTAATGCTCTTTGGAAGCAGGATAGGATCCGTTGAACAGGTCTCGCAAGCCTGGAACTGTACTAAACAACTGCGAATCATCTTAGCTAGATAATTAAAAACGATATGTTGGAGCCTTACTTCTCCTAGGAGATATAACCCTCCTACAATGAACTCCGTCCCACCAGCGCCACCACTGGCAAGTACTTGTACGAACCGGCGGACGAAGCTCTTCACGCGTTCGGAATTGTCGTCGACCTTCAGAGACTTGAAGAGCAGGTTCAAGTACATGGTTTGTTTTGAGGACGAAGCAAGGCGACTATCGTGTAAAGACTGGTATAATGTTCGATAATAGCGGTCCACTATGCTCTTCGAAAGTGCAGACGATGAGGACTCGGGCGAGTGGGAGAGCGAGGATGATATTTGCTGAATGAGGAGCAGGGCTTGCAAAGAGGTGTTAAACGTTGAAGTATGAGTAATAAGGAAGAGAGTGTCTATGTGCTTGTTCAAGCTTGTTGGGGAGGACATCAGATCAGAATTTACTATGCTTGAAAAACCTACCTGGTGTCCGATGGCCCCAGTTTTGCATAAGGTAATGCACGATTCACACCTGTCAATATCGCAGAAATCAATTTGGAAGATGCGTCTTCAACTTCCGTAAAGCCACCATCGCCAATGACCTCCTTGCTTGATTTCCGCTTTTTCTTCTTCCCTGCGGTGTCTCCGACATGATCTTCGGCGTTCTCTTGCTTGCCGAAAGACCGGTTCTCTCCTAATAGATCTTTGAACATCTGGAAATATACATCGATGACCTGGACAGCAACATCTTTGTCCTCCGGACCGAACACAATCTGGTTGAGCGTTATTGTCGCATAATAACGCGCATGATCATTGCTCGTCCTCTTTGTAGCTCCGTCAGGCTTCGATCTTTGTTTCGGCTTTGGTTTCGAAGTGGGGGTGGTCGTCTCATCGGTGAAGCGGATATGCGTATTGGTGGCAGTTGGCGCGGTAGCAGGTGCCATGGTGCTTGGACGAAGGATGAGAGAAGTCATCTCGCGTACGACAACACCTTTCATAGACGGATGAGCTTGAAGGAGTTGAAGGAGGTGATAGGAAGCGCGAGAACATATAGACTTTTCTGAATCGCCCTAGGGATCAATATCAGCTAATTGCTAACACCTGAGACTTCTTTTTGCACACCAGTTTGTTAACTAACAGGCGAAGTAAGTTATGCTCTTGTTCAGGTTTTTCGCGAAGGAGGGTGGAAGTCAAGGACAATGCTTGTGTGCGTACATATGACAAGGGGTCCATTGAAAGGACCTGCGAGATGGATGAGCTCCTGTATTCACAATGCCTGGAATCTTACCTCTAGGATTTGCAGGATCGAGAAAAAGTATTTCTTAAGCCAATCCTCGAAGTACCAAATGAGAATATGATCATCTTTGAAGCCGCTGTGCGATAGAGACTGATCACGGAAGTACCTAAGCAAAAATAAGTAAGTCAGTATTAAAGAAACAGCATGTCAATACGTACTTCAACTTCCGGTTCGGGGCACCACCTCCAACCCACCAATCGATTATACATCGTAAAGCTTTTAGACTTTCTTCCCTGCCACCTTTGCCTTTGCCGCGCTCGGCCATCCCCTTCAGTGCCTCCAACGCTTTCGTGTTGTGTAATGGGCTGCTTTGCACGAGGAGAGTAAGAGCACTGAGCCTGTCCGACAGGGTGCCGGACTGTAATATTTTCTGCAAGAACGCATAATCTGAGCTGGACGATGTAACTGTCGAGGATGACTTGGACTGGTACGTTTCGACGGCCTTTGCGTGGAGAGATGCTCCATGTTCTATCAAGGAGGATAGTTTAGCGGAGGTGACGGGTGGGAGTGCGGTAGGTGACCCAGAAAGCGCGGGTATGTTTTGATACCACAGAGGAGATGCCTCGACCTGCGGTTTTTTTTCCGGGGCTTTGGAAGCCCCGGGATCGGTGCGAGCTTGTGCTGGCATGTTAGATTTACTTACTAGTACCATCGCTCGAAGATGCGCTTGCAAATATGTGACTTACTAAATGTGGTAATGTGAGATAATCGCTGGCGGAGTTTCAATAGCATCCATATATAAGACCTGCAAAATTTTGTCGTGAATTTCCATGTGTCCACTCAACCGCATGAAGCGTTTAGAAGGCTCGTTCTTCCCTTGATGGCGTTGTTACTTTCTGGTTGATGGAGCGAGGCGCTCTTCGGGGTGCTCACAAGATCGAGCATCGTTAACCCGGCTCGCCCTCGCTATCTCTTCCGTAACTGAGTCTGTATAGATTCGTCCCGGATGAGGAGGGCTGATGTAGGGGTGATGGTGCGGCGTCATATTCCTGTATCTTCCGTACACGCTTTCCTTCTGGAGAGTTTGTCATTATGTGTCCTTGACGGTCGGATCAAACCATGACGCATACATCCCTTGTACATAGTTTTGTACCCACTCCTCTTACGCCTTGCGCCTTGATCTGTTATGCAATTACGAAACTTGTTGCGTTTGGTAGGACATGTTCCTTGTAATTCGTGTGAATCACTAATTAGTATCATCGAAGAGAACTCAGAGAGATACGTCGCAATTCTGTAAAGGTCCGCCTTGATAAAATTAACTCAGATTACACCACACGTTTCCCCAACGGTCTTGCGCTGTGCCGGTACTCCCACCACCAAACACTCCCTGTGTACTGCTATCGATATAACCAACGCCATAGCTCGAGGCGGCATTGAACCGTGGGTTCGGGCACTTGATGCCCAAGAAGTTCGGACATGCGCGATCAGCCGCATTGCATACTTCCAGACAAGGCAAGACCGTCTGGTACGAATACGAAACATTTGGCAGGTTAGGGTTGCGGGCGTTCGGGCCGCTTTGAGGTGTGGTCAATGCTGGCGTTGGATATGATAGTGAGGAAGAACTCGATGGGGGCTCGGCGCATCGTGGGAAGGACACGCTGCAGAGCCAAGTGCGGTATGCTTCCTGGCAGCTCTCGCATGTCTGCAAGGGGGAGTAAAGGTCGCGTCCGCATGAGAATGTGAGAAGCATCGCAGTGAAGTTGGTCATGTACTGAAGAAGGGGGTCTGATATACTTTGCGGGAGAGTGGAGGAGTCGTAGAATGTTGCAGGGGATTGGGGGAAGGGAAGAGGGACAGCGTAGGATGTGGATGGGCAGTATGGAAGGGAGTGGACGAGGGGACAAGAGAATGATGCTAATAACGAGATGTAAGAGAATGGATGGTATAATAAAGGAGGTAACGCACGGGATTTTGTACTGAAATATATTGGCCCACTCAATTTTACCTGGTCCTGGACAACATACGCGGTGTAGTTCGTGCTCGGGGTCAAGCCACCAATAAGCCATTGAGACCTCCAACCTTCATTGCCGCGCAGCCAAAAATCGTTAGTTAGTACTGAGACTGAAGTGGAAGCAGATTGGATGGCACATGCTGTCTGGGGGCCAGATGTAAGACCAGAGGAAGTGGGCGCAATGAAGAGAGAGAATGCAGGAGGCGAAGATGGGGGTGAAGGGGCAGAAAGGTTGGCAGGAGGGAGGGTATAGTTGGGATAAATGGAGGGTGAGGAGTCAACAGGTGAGAATGGATAGGAGTATATCAAAGCCTGCGTATTGGTAGTGTCTCCGATCAACGGGAGTGAGGGAAGTAGTTCGTGCACAAGAGCTGGTGGCAGGATGAGTATGGAATAGAGAGTACTTGGTTGGGGTACATACATCCGTTCGATACAGTAACTTGAAAAGAGGTCTGACCAATATTTTGTACGGTCAAGAAACCTCCTTGTGGTGCGGTGCCAGTCCAGTACCCAAATCCGCTCTGGAGGGGGATTTGAAAAACATCCGAGGAGCTGGTAGACTCGGTGACGGATGTGCTGTCACTGTTGTTGGTGACGAAAAATGTTGGAGATGTTGCTTCGGTGGAGCAAATTGCGATAGATACAAAGAGCTGGTGTGCCTCCGGAAGTGAAAAGGTCTGAGGATCAGACAAGGAGGGACCGGAGAAAGAATAAAGTGCATTGAGGGAAAGTGACTCCGGTGATTGGGCACTGAGAGCGAGGGTTGCGTACAGAAGACACCATAGTGATTGTGGAAGTGCGCGGAACCTCATCAGAGTAGGTAACTGGAGGTTTGTCTGTCACGGAGGCATGTCACAATCGGTGCTATCAAACTATCTTCCAGAAGGACGAACTTAACTTTATTATAGAGTCCTTCGACTTCGTATGGAAGAATTTGAATTCATTGGACCGCAACCTCGGGCGAGGGCGTAACTGCGGATGGAGTCATTTATGTTTCTGTGAAATACCGCAAGGCTGTATAGAGCGTGTAATCGGCTGGTTTCTAGAAGGATGTAATGTTGATGACTAATATGGGCGGGAGTGGTTTTGGTACATATAAGGGCCAAGTTGGCGCAAGTGCCCGCCCAAGTAATATTCTTACACTCACTTGGATGGTACCGACCTTGCCTCGTTCTCCCCGTCCTTTATTCACTTCATTGCTCTCACAATATGTGCCCAGCATCACTCGCAAACTCTTTGCCTCTACATCCGATGCCCCCACCATCGCTACTCACACCTACCCGAAGCGCGATCTTGACACAACTCACATCTTATTCGCGTGTCTCATCCCCGTCCTCGTTCTCTTGTCAGGTATATTTGCCGGTCTGACATTAGGTTACATGAGCTTGGACGAGACCCAGCTTAATGTCTTGAGTATGAGTGGTACCCCGTTAGTTACATCCTGCCCTCCTTATCTCCAGCTCATCGCTAATCATCCATCTCACAGTCAACAGAAACGTTATGCTGAAAAGATCAAGCCAATCAGGAAAAACGGTCATCTACTGTTGGTCACACTACTTCTCGCCAACATGATCGTCAACGAGACCCTTCCTGTTATCTCTGACCCTGTCCTCGGCGGAGGAGTGCAGAGTGTAGTCGTCAGTACCGTCCTCATCGTTATGTGAGTCCATTATCTCTTTGCCCACTTTATCAGATACATCGATATGACGTCCATTGTCACGCGCACTGGCAATTATTGACGTCAGCTCGCTTTTTGTCTCCCCACATTCTAACATATCTATTTATAACATATTCGTTAAAACTTGCGTACAGCTTCTCGGAGATTATTCCGCAGTCATTGTGTACCCGACACGGTCTTTACTTTGGCGCTCAGATGGCAGGCTTCACTCGAGTCCTAATTTATGTCCTTGTACGTTATTCCATACTTGCTGAGCATCAGACTCAAATCATAGTAGGGTGTCGTTGCATGGCCTGTCGCTAAACTCTTGGAGTTAGTACTGGGTCCCCATCATGGGATTATGTACCGCAGAGGAGGTAGCCGCCCAGAGTTTATTTACATCCACAAGTCCACTGACTTATTCTGTTCCATCTCCTCAGAACTCAAAGAGCTCATCGCATTGCATTCGTCGATGTCCTCCCTTGGTGGTGACCTCAAGACTGATACCGTCACAATTATTGGCGCCACACTCGACCTACAAGAGAAAGTGGTGAAACAGGTCAGTTTCCACAACTAGCAACTCTAGGAACAGTCATTTATGTCTCTTAGGCGATGACCCCCATCGAGAACGTTTTCATGTTATCGATTGACTCGAAACTCGATTACGCACTTATGAAGAAGATCTGCCTCACTGGACATAGCCGTGTCCCTGTTTATGAAGAGGTCGACATTCCCGTTGATTCATCAGGTCGCATAGAGAGGGTCAAGAAGATAATCGGTATTCTACTCGTCAAACACGTGAGTGTTTCCTCAGGCATTTTTTATCCTTTATAATCTCGTCGTCTAGTGCCTCCTTCTCGATCCGAAAGATGCCATCCCTTTGCGCAAGATACCACTGAACAAGGTCCCTTTCGTACCAAATAACGAGTCTCTCCTCGGTATTCTAGATAAATTTCAAGAGGGTCGTTCACACATGGCTATAGTCTCTCGCCTCAGCGTTGAGAAAGCCGCTTCAGTCAAGAAGGTCGTCAAGCGTTCCCTCACGCAACGTCTGCGTGAGCGTGTGGGTATGGGTGACTCAAGTGATGAAGACGACGACAGTAAAGAGAAGGACGAAGTTGAGGACAAGACCAAGGACGAAGAAACGCAGCGAGTATCCTGGGCTGACCAATTGGACGCTGACGATCAATCCACATTTCGCGGAGAAGACAAAGATTCAGCTTTGCAAATACTCCAGCGGTCTCCCCGGTCTGGCCGGGGCCGAGGACGCCCTAGGCAACGCGGTGGAGTGAGGTCTGACATTGAAATGGGTATTATTGAAGAGAAAGATGTCCGGCAAGATAATGGCAAGGACAAGAAACACCGTATACCTCGCTCGGCAACCGCGCTTGAGCAAAGCATGCCTGCTGACGCTGTTTTGACGAAGGAAGGTGCAGAAGACTTTTTACAGGCCATCGATCCGGCGATAATGCCGCTCGGCATCATCACTCTGGAAGACGTCCTCGAAGGTATGCACTTTGATAACTTTCCATAGCTGGCGCAATCCTCATATTCTGTGTAGAACTTATCGGTGAAGAAATTTACGACGAATTCGACCAGGAGGGTGCTGGTGGCATCATCTCGTCTTACGTCCCAATAGAACACCGCCCTCTTTCCATGCCTCACGGGGAATCTTTACCTGACCTACCCTCCACAGTCACACCGCTTAGTCTTACTGAGGCACCAAAGCATACTCACACTAGTCCCGTCCTGCGCCCTTTGTCGATAAAAGGATTTGGTTTCCTTCGTTCTCGCAGTGAGCCCCCGACACCTCGTGAGAAGGAACAAGATCCCATTGTGCAACCTGTCCCAAAGACGTCAGCACTCTCTCCCACTGGCGATAATATTAATGAGCAGGGCACGCCCGTGACGGTCCTTCAGACACTAGAAGCCATGGCAGCAACGGACGACATTATGCAGCCCCCGAAGACCACTTCTTTCGAGGATGCTCTCCCAACACTTAACCCCGGCTCGAGGAAGAAGACTCTCTCTAGTACTGGTATCACTCCTTCTATTTCCCTTTCTGCTCCTGGCACACGTCCCTCATCGCCTGCACCGTCCTTAGAAGCCATCCTCTTCGACCGGAAACGCCGTCTCACTGCCGCGAAGGAGTCGGGTATAAGTACGCCCTCCATTTCTCTTCCGAATGATGTGCGCTCCCCAGCCATGTTACGTATCCCGACGGTCAGCACCAAAGTAGGAAAGTTCAAGAGTAGTCCTTTGACGGGTGGAGAGCGCAGCCGAGTTGTCGTCGCAGAACAGGTCAGGCAGGATATGATGACTGCGGACGAGGAACGGATATTGGATGAGAAAAAGGAAGACGACGCCGTGCATGTCAAGAAAGAGGACGACAGCGGTTACTTATAACGTTGGCTTCTTGGGGTTGAAGCCTCGCCACCAGTACATTTCTCATGATTCTTGCGTGAAACATGTGTAGGATATCTCTGTTACCGAAGTTCTACTAGATAATCATTTTTGTGTATACATGCTTTCTTGTCTTTCAATGTCAGCCTCGACTCAATAGCGTTTTCGCACTTGATAAGCAAAGCTTTAGATGAAGAATTGTCATGCCTCAACCAGTCACATAATTGATTTTTGTCCCGGTCACGCCTTCGACAAACACGCATGAATTCTTCACTTCGTACATAATACTTTGGAATGACTGCAATGATTTGTGGTAAATTATTTGATTAACTGAGGTAGAATTGGGTGAGTATTGCCAAGTGGCTGAGTGACCCAAACGGTTGCAAGTGAGTACTAAGTAGTGAGTGGTATTAAGCGTGTAAAAACGATACCGCAAGAGCCATTACCTAAAGGTAGCGGGTATATGCCTGATCCGCCTTGAAGTTTCAGTGTTCAATAAACTACTCTTCCTGACCGAAGTCCTTCTGCCAACACCCTCTCCATCCCCTGACCCTTGCTGACAGATTCCTTCATCTCAAGCCCCGCCTCCTGCAATCCATCAAGTACACCATCATAAAGGGTCCTATCCGTCGGCCCATGCACACCGCGCACGTGGATGCCACCACGCAGGATCTCAAGGGCAGCGAAAGCGACAGGCAGCCCAACGCAGCGCGCCATCGCGGACGCCTCCAAATTGCCATACGCGATCAACTTGGAAGTGTGAACCTCCATGGCCGCACCCGTAGGCTGAGCGACGACTTCGTGAGATAGCACGACCATGTCGCGTTCCTCTGGGTTGTACTTGAGCTTGTGGGCAAGGACTGAAGTGAAGAGTTCGATCGGTGCCTGTAGTTTGGGTAGTATCGATGGAAGGGTGCTTTGAACGTTCCCTGGAGCGAGGCCCAGCCAATCCAGAGCACGGAGTGCGCTTCCTGCACGCTCAGCAGTCATGACGGTAGAAAGGGCTGACGAGAACGAGCGGCGGTCATTTCCGATTCGTTCTCCGATCCTCTTCTCCAGGGAGATCCGTGCGAGGTCAGACCAACCCCGCGGCTGAATGGAGGGTTCAGTGTCAAGCAGCCCTATGACCTTGAAGGCGTGCATCAAATCAGAGAACCCAGGGTATCTGACATTACTTTCAGTCAGCTCCACAGAAGGATGGCTCGACAGTCACCTACCTGAGAGTTCCACGGAGAACGGTCTGCAAACTCCCAAGCTTACCGAGACCATAAGTCTCCGCATACGGAAGACTGTCTCGATTCGCAAGGCCCTCGAGCTTCAGGACATTCGAAATTGGGACATCAGGGAAATATTCGCTGAGAAGGTTTTCTCCCGCAATCTCCATCTCCTACGTGGGCGCAATAAATTAGCATTCATGGGCATTCGTCATGCTGCTGTCGACCCACCTTCCCGTCGAGCTTGAATTTCGCTCCATTGAGTGCAGCATTAAGCACGCCCCTTGGGCTCCAGCTGAACTTGTACCCTAGGGGTACATCAGCACAATCAGGCGCAGGCAGACCACCACAGAATGAAGTAAAGGAGACAACACGCTTGTTATCCCTCTTAAGCTGTGCAAGCAGAGATAACGCAGAGCAGTGATCGATCCCTGGGTCGAGACCGATCTCATTTAGCAGAAGCACATCTGCTGATTGAGCCCTTATTCCGCAACGTAATTCCAGAGCCAATGATCGTTCCATTGCACGAGGGTACGAACGTCAGAGTGTATGAAGAACGGTAAATGAAGTGTATGACATCAGCACAGGCGATAGAGAACGATGGTGCATTTACTGACCGTTCGTGCAAGGCGCGCATAGCAGGCGAGATGTACGACGCCGTCACTAGGTGCTTTCGGTGCTGGATGCACAGTTCTGCCACAGCAGGATGGAAGGGAACTGGGAGCAAGCTAAGTTCATATTCATCATTACTCATTACTCGGATCGTTGATGGAATGATGTCCCTCACCTAATAACGATATCGGCGTCTCGAATCAACCTTGCCATCTCTTCGACGTCTTGCACATCCAAACATGCCGCCTTCGCGTTCGAGTATTTTCGTGTCAAAGCCTCAGTTTCTGAGCGCATGTTGCTAGCTATCAGCGACATTTGTCGAAGCATGCGATATGAATTCCCATGGAATGAATTAATGCAATGTTCATGATATGTACGTGCAATAGAACTACTGACCAACAATGATTTCTACATCAGACCTTTTGCAGATCTCTTGCACAGCAGGGCCAGCAACCATCCCAGAGCCAAGCATGAGCACTCGCTTCTTCTTCAGCAATGTCTCAGCTACTCTTGCCTTGCTCTCTATCTCTGCAGTTCGGGTCGCTTGCCAATTCTCAACTGGCACCGCCAGCCAACGATGCTTGCCTTGCAGCTCGCCATTCCGCGTAACCGTCGCAACGTTCAGAGCCTCAAGGTGCTCACGAGAGCCAGGTTGGCCACGGTATTCATTAATCAGAGCGCGTAGATATGGCATTAAAACTCCACTAAAATGCTGAGAAGCATCGAGAGGAAGACTTGACGGGAGGATATCAACGGACATAATGGTCACGCTCGGAAGATGAGAAGGCAGGGAGGATGGTCTGTGCTTAAAGAAAGGGTCCGAGAGTGTCGATGACCGAGGTAGGAACTCAAGGCCGCCCTGTAAGACGGAATGAATTAACATCCGGCAGTCAATAAATATCGTACCTCTACGTCACAACTGATGTCGCCGATGGTTCCAAAACGTGCAGGCCCTACTTCAGCTGCACGGGTGAGAGCAATGCCTAGTTGTTCGTTCGTCATAAGCCGGGGGAAAGATGGGAGCCAACCAACGCCATTCAGGAAGAGTGTAAGGTATGGAGCAACCTACGCAAGTGGACAAGTGTGAGCAGATGAATAAAAACATCATCTGTGGAGGAAGCTTGCCTTGGTATCAAATTCCGACTGGTACATCGCCGGGTTCTTGTAATAATCATCGCGGGAATATTGTCCACCATTAGTATGCTTAAGGTATTCTTGAGGGAGAGCATGTACGAGGTATATCTGAGAAAGGGTTAATGATCTCATTATCATAAGTGGCGAAAAGTGGGGCCACCTTATGGAGGTCAGTATCTAGTACGACTTGAGCTTGCATTTAGACAAAGTATGATATCGCATACCTGGGTTGCTAACAAGTCCAGGCAAGTCCTTCACAGCTACATTCACAATCGGGAGCTCTTCAAGAATGGATAAGCACCCTTGTGATACTTTCCCGCTCCTGTCAATGTCAGTCGTCAATACATGCTATGGTTCAAATTGGATGAACAAACCGCTTACCCTGTGAGCCCAATGACGAATGGTCCTAACACCTTTGGGGTCCCGTTTTCTACAATGTCCTGGCCAATAGTTCGGAGTGCAGAGCGGAGAGATGGGATAGACGGATGTGTGTGTGGCCGAGGCGTATGCTAGGATCGGCAACCGTAATTAAGGTTAGGGTTAATGCTTGGATTACTAATAACTTCATGGAATATGTAACCGTAGCACTCACAAGGAAAGGAGAAGCGACTCCGAGTTCAAGGTGTGCATGTGCGAGTGCAGACAAAGACTCGAGAACACCAGCAACTACTCGACGTAACACATGGTAAATCATTGCCAACAGATTCGGTCTAGTACATACCTCCTGCGAACCACCCGAAACCCACTGTTCGTTTGCCGTCGTTACCTACGAGGAGTTCATAATCAATCAAGCGAGGCTGTGATGATAGGTTCTCTTCTGCACTAAGGAAACGGGAAAGCAACTCCATATTGTAGGGCTGACCCTTCGTGGTGTGAGAAAACATTAGATGCGTGCGGGGTACGGAGGGCGTTGAACCCGGGCCTGGCATAGGTACGGGAGACGTTACCAACTCGTCGAGTGGTGTCTCCTTGATGCCGAGCACGATGTGTGCGGGTTCCAGTGTTGGGTGCACTTTGGCGCCAGCCTAAAACAGGGCATGGTCAGTTACAATACAGCTCCCCAAATTTCGGACAAGAGAGTTCGAGTAACATAAGGGGTGTCACGAAGACCCGAGGAAGGAAGTGGATGGAATGATAACTTACCTTGATGAAATGGTCAATGGGAAACACTCGACGGTCGCAGTCCTGTATAAGAACGTCGACATTGAGGCGCTGAACGAGTTGCGCAACTTCGTCAGGCGTAACGGGGCATCGGCGCTCCCATATTCTCGATGGGTCTTCTCGTCGTATGCCGACAATAACCTTCGTGTGCTCGGGCGACACGGTAGCAAGCGCCCTGCGTGCTGGCAAAGAGCAAGTGCGCTTGCTAAGTGGCCTGGACAGATGCTGGGGCGAGCGTCGGAGTGTCGCGATTGTCATGGCGTGAAGGTGAAGGTGATCAACTGTTCTCAAAGATGCTTTGTGCAGCGAGTAAGATGGACTCTACGCGCGCGAAAATGGATGTGAAGGGCAGAAAGTGAGATAAGGAACCGGATTATTTATTGAGTTGACGGTCATGGTTTCTAAGATCCGCCCATACTCCCCGAGACTATTGATCCTTTAATCACGTGATAGACAGGCTAGTCAACATCGTGGCATACAGTAGAAGACAGTAAAACGCACATCTTTTTCATTTTGCTCTGCATCACGACAGGAATCGACTAAGTACGTGTTACTACTAATACGTCGCGTCAGAATAAGTGGCGAAAGCGTCTCCGCAAACGCTGCAAGGCTGGAGTAGCATTCCGAAAAGACTGTTATCAATGATCATACAAACATAGAATATTGTGGAGCTGCACAGGCCCCCCGGGGGCGAACACGTGAACGTTGGGAAGTTATGAACTCTACTAGTAATTAGTACTTGCCATAGTCATCATAGCCTTCGTTGCCTGCAGGGTCGGGTTGGTGACTCACTGCATTGTACACAGTCAGATATGAAGGCGAATCTATAAGCCATGTCATGTATCTATCGAACCATCATCATGATGCCTGGGAACCAAATGCTCGTGAGGCAGAATGTTTTGTGTGAATGATGTTGGATGGATAAAGTAGGCTCACGTAGACGGTGACAGTAGACCGAGGATGTGCAAAAAGAAAGATAAGAACAGAGGCAGGTTACTAGAGATGTGAGTGCCCGGGACCTGGTTCGATTGATTGTCCTCGCCATCATTTGCAGCCAGAGTCTGAGACGATTGCTAGTCACTAATGCAGTCCTGGCTGTATGTCGGATTCTTGTTAAGAGTTGACGACCGCCAATGAAGGTGTAGCGACTGCGAGATCCAGAGTCGGGAGGCGCCCAATGCCAACGCAAGTATTATCAGAGCCGCTCCCGTCGGTGAACCCTATATGAAAATGGAATTATAGACACACACCCTTTTACCGATTTCATTCTTCTCCGGCGTTCAGTATGGTTACCAACAGTATCAGTAGTATTATCTCTGAGTTGCTCCGCATACGTGAGACGCCAAATCTCCACAACTTCGGCCAGTTATTACTTCGAGCAGAGGCTTTGAACATATTATCCTGGCGGTTGGTCTGAGGATCCAGTGAATAAAACCCAAGTGATCGGTTCTAACTTCTCACCGATGCCCCGAGAGATTCTTACAAGATTTTTGAGGATCCTCATCCTGCATCATGAGCTGTTCTTTGGTTGAGTGAATATTTTCGCAGTGTGATTCCGCAGTGGTCTCACCGTTCTCCGTTGCATCATCGCAGTTCTCGACCTGTCAATTAGAAGAAGGTCTGCGATGATATAGCAAGTAGAGGGCCGCAAAACCGCCAGCAATAATGCCAAAAGATCGGGACGTTTGAGATAATAGGCTTGTGTTCAACAACTTTCGTCAGCGAGGTCAGGAACTACCTTATTCAAAGGGTCGTTTGTTCTAACCTCGTTCTTAGTCTCCTGTAGGCAGACTCGGGGCCTACATACTAGTAAGTAGATGAAGACAGTCGGTTCTTCTGTATTAGGGCCATTTTCCAACCTTCTTTGCACGTTAGTAGTTTGCAAAGTACTACTAAGACCTTTGGTGCTCACCGAAGAGTTTACAACATTAGCGCCGCCTTTTCTTAAGAATCAAATCTCCGGTCGCACCATCGACTTCCTCCATCAAGTTGACCTGTAAGCCGTTACGAAGGGTTGTCAGCCTTGAGGTAAACGTACGACGCAGAATATAGTACTAAGCAAGACCGAATGTCAACTTGAAGTATTGCCAGCGGGTCATCGCACGCAAGATGAATTTTACCCGTACTATCTTGAAAGAAGGACTCAGACAGTCGTGGAATCCTCCTTTTTTTCAAGCCAGGCCCCCGAAAGGGTTGTAAGCACCCATCCCTGTCCAATGTCGTGCAAGGCGGCTGGTCGATGTGCAAGCCTGTCTTTATATGCGTCTTATCAACTTGAGTGGAAATGAGTCAAGGTCTATAGCTATATGGCTAATAGGGATAAATGTATGGTATCCGGCCCATGATTACCACCCCAACCAATTCCCGCACAACATTCAAGCCTACCCCTCAAACGCCTCAGGCCCCACCTCAACTCCAAACGCACTCCTCGTAAATCCCCTCACACTCCTCTCCAGCTCATCCTCAAATCCGCCATTCGTGAGGCCCAGCAACGCACGCACGCCCTGCCGGAGCTTCGACACCCAGAACACGACGTCGAGGCTGAACATGACAGCGCGGAAGACAACATCCTGCCAGAGCTCGCGTGCGTCGAGCTGAGCCCACCACGCGCGAAGAGATGTTCTCGTCGTAGGTGTGCGTCCATTCGACGTGACGAGCGAGCGGGAAGCCCAATAGGCGGTGATTTTGATGCGGTTGACTGGAGAGCCGAGAGATTGGTTGTTGCCTTGTACGATTCTTTGGAATGCAGAGTAAGTAAATTCGAAGCGCGCAAAGTTAGGTGATATGAGTGTGGAATACACGCACCGCATATTCCGTCCTAGGAATATCAGCTCCTTGGGCATCTTATCAGTATCGACAAGGAATCGTTTCAATCGCTCTTTCATCCGTACGCTCTGCTCGTATGCATTCAGCTCCGCACCGGCATCTCCAGTTGTGCCATTTGCTCCGCCGTCCTTCTCTGCATGTGGACTCGACCCGTTACCTGTCTGCTTCATCCTCACAGGTCGCATCAACACGGCACTCGCAAACAGCCCCGCCTCGCCAACACCCCAACTTTCGGTGACGTTTCTTATTGTGTCCCAATCCGAGGAGAGAAGTGCACGCCAGAGAGAGGCGTACTGGCGCTTGACGTGGGGGCGTATGGTGACATAGAGGCCATGGTCTATAAGTACGAGTTCCGGATCGCGGAGCACGGAGTTTGATAGCAATGACGAAGGTAAAGAGAAGAATGATGAGGTTGAGGTTGGGCGGGCACGAATTATGATGTTCCCTGGGTGCGGGTCACAGTGAACAAAACCCCAGTCGAACATTTGTGCGCTGAAGAGCTCGACCTGCCGAATAGGAGGAATGTCAGTAGTAGTGAGTTTACAGAGAAACATAAATGCGCGCCATTGTATGCATTATTGCTTGCAACCCGCCTTTTAACTTGACATCACGCATGCTCTCGGGAACGCCATTTCTCCTCTGCTTGTGTTCTGTATCCGCAAACATGCCCCCACTTCTTTCAGGCACCTTTTCCCCAACAACCCGTGCTAATGCATCTCGGTCGCTTAGCCGGACACCATCGATCCACTCTGCCGTTAACACACGTTTTGTCGAATATTCGGGATATACTTTTGGGATGTGAACTTTGCCAGCTAGGCGGGGCTCCGACGCAATAAGAGATGCAGTCCGCTGCGAGTTGGAAGCTTCGGCAATGAAATCAAGTTCGGCGCGAAGGTGAGCGGAGATGAAGTCTACCGAAGTGTCAGATCGATATTTAATGATCAGGGGAAGGCAGACGCACCAACAGCAAAATAAACAGGTAGGTCAAACACCCACTTCTCGAATGCCCACATGACAGCTCTAAACGCCATGAGGTCATAACTAATCTGACGCCCCACGTCTGGCTTCTGCACTTTCACCGCGACCCATTCACCATCCCAGGTACGTGCCTTGTGGACCTGTGCTACAGAAGCACTGGCGACAGCGTTCTCATCGAAATAAGCAAAGAGTTCTTGAGGTGACTTTTTAAATTCGCGTTGGAAGACGCGGGCAACGGTTCGATATGGGATTTGTGGAGCGTCATCGAAGAGGCGGGCGAACTTCTGCTGAAAGGGTGCAGGCATGAGCGCGGCATTTGCTCCTATTGCTTGACCTAGCCCAAATCTTCGATTATGAAGGAAAAGAGTGAACGAAGCAACATACCGATCTTTATGTAAAGTCCGCCGTTGCTAGTAAAGAGGTCATACATTCGATCAGCGACACGCTGGTGGATAGCGGGTATACGGTCTGCATGCTCTGGCGTGAAGTTAAGCTTGTAGTCCGCTGATATGAGCGCACACTATTGAATGTCAGTCACAAAGTCAAGAGCACCGATAAGCTGACGTACGGTCCACAATGTGCGGAGGTTACGAGTGACGGCGGAAGCATTGAGTTCAGTGTCAGCGAGGTAAGCTGCACTAAAACTGAAGGTAGTGTATACTGTCCGTTTGACAAGGAGAGAGCGGGAAAGGCGAGGGAGCATCGAAGAGCGGGTGCATGGGTAAACTAGTACACGTACTGACTTCACATGCCATCCCCGGGCCGTGACGTGGACTACGGCTTGTTACTTTGGCCGCACTGCTCTGTTCCCTTGTTCTACATCATTTCAACTTCGTGCAACAGCTCTTCATTCACTTTATCTCCTTCACCTTGCAAGCGGCGAAACTCCAACAAAATTCTCATGTTCCCGCATGAGAATTTTGTTTGGAATTCTGTCTCTTAACTTAGCGCTCAACTGCCATGCATGGTTGCTGTCAAAACGCCATCCCTTCAACATCTACAGTACGTTGGCACCCTGATCTGTCCGATCATTAATGAGAGTATGCACAGCTTCATATTGCGATGAGATCGCATGAAGGATCTGGATATTCTGGATAGCTATTACTTCATGCTGATTAGTATGCTCATGCACACGCGACCATGAAAAACGCTAGCGAATTTCATTGGCATCTTGCAAAGGAGTGTGGATGTCAATGAAACGAGAGTGGTAAACTGTTGACAGAGAAACAAGTATGTGTGCTCAATATTCATTGCTCATATGCCATTCATATCCGTACTCAGATTCGGAGTCAGAAGCGGATGTAAATTTCTAGCAACCACTTGCCGCTGGGTGGAGGCTACTCCCCAAGATGCAGGGGATCTTCCCTGATCTTTGGGGAGAAATCAGGCCTTGGCAAGTTGGAACAAATTTCATTGATCTAAGCCAAGCTAATTGTGTTACACCCTGACGAGCATTCGGCCGCGCAAGTAACCGTCTCGTTCGCTCTTGATGGCAAGATATCATTTGCTGTATATATCTGCTATTTCTCAGAGTCCATCTCGTGAAGCTCGTGAGTTTCACGTTGGGCGACATTCTGCATGACTGATAAACCGATCTCTCGTCAGACCTAATGGAAAGAAGATAGTCGTTCTTTAAGGCTGACAAGCTGATGTTAACTCAGGGTGACGAGGAAATAAGTTTGACTAGAACAGACCATCATGTTATATGAGCCATAACATATACGATTTTTACGGTCCTAGTATAGTAAGCTGGTATCGTGTCGTTCTACTCAACACCTTTCAAAACCTTCTCCCCTGTAATATCCCACTTGCCGAACAGAAGACTACATAGGTATGGGTCAATAACCATGGCCACAAGATACCTGAAAGTCACTTACTCAAACGCAGCCATGATAGTCCATTTACGGTTGTCAGCTTCCGGGAAGACAAGAGACCGAGGGCCATAAAACACCTAAAACGGCACATGAATTCTAACCCCAAGTGGATAGTAAAGTAAACAAAAAACCGACCTCATCATCAACTTCGTCTTGCTTTCGTGGGAGACAATGGAGGAACTTCCAGTCTGGGTTGGCCCCCCCTTCGCGACACAGAGCTTCGGTAACCTGATATCCCGCAAAGTCCGTCAAGCGCTGTGCCTTTTCAGCCTCTTGGCCCATTGAGATCCTATCACATGGGAGATGAGCACGGGACCAGGCAAAACGGAGAAGGAGCGGCACACCAAGTATCAGTAATGACAACATCTGCATTTTTTACAGCTTCTCGGGGATCACTGCTCCAAAAAATGTGCTTGTCGCATCCTAGCTCGACAACACGATCCCACACGGGCTTGGGAGGCTGGTATTGTGGCTGCGGGGGTGATGCGATGCGAAGCTGGTGACCCAGACGCGGATAAGTGACGAGCATGTCATGGAGGACGTTTGCCGAGTCGCCGACGTAAGCAATCGTGAGTGGGCGTAGGGGGGGAAGAGGCTTTGTGGGAGTGGGTGGCGGAGTACCGGGGGAGAAAAGATGAGCATGTTCATGGAGGGTTAAGAGGTCTGCAAGAATTTGTGTTGGATGCCAAAATGATGACAGGGCATTGAGCACAGGTACGGGTGAGTACTTTGCAAGCTCCTGGAATATGCTAGTTGAATATACGAAAGCTAGGTAAGGTATTATCGTACCTCGATCTCTTCATGTGCACCGACACGTGCGAATATGCCCTGGCACATACCCCCGATGACTCGAGCTGAGTCACGAGGAGTTTCGTTCACGCCAAACTGGATATCGCTGGAACCCAAGAAAAGGGCATGTCCACCAAGGAGAACTGAGGCTGTCTCAGCAGCAACGCGAGTGCGGGTGCTGCGTTTTGAAAAGAGAAGGGCGATGGACTTGTTGAAGAGGGACTGGGAGGGCATACGGAGGTTGCTTTTTTTCTTGGTTGTGCGCTGTGCAGCCAACCAGGGGAGAGATAGATGCTTCAGGTGATGTGCATGGTTTACGAGACGGTTGATTTGAGGACCAGTAAGGTCGGCAAGCGTCATAAGATGAGGAACGACTGACATGCTGGGCAGACGAAGTATCAATTGTGACTTGGCTGCTCCTAGAGTCCCTAGACCAATTGAAATCTGAAAGGCAATCAAACAAATTTATTTAAATAAATCATCTCTTACATAATATTATGTTCGGTGCTGTCCGATATCCCTTTACACTCCGCGCAAGAACCCGCCCATCAACGACTACATACGACGACGAGCTCATCTTCGTTCTCAGCGGTAACAACGTTCTACACGACAGGATTTAGCTTTTACTTGTCGCCGTCGACAGCGAACTCTCATTCAACTGCAGCGTTTGTTTGATTTCATATTACGCGCATCCGTGGGAGATTAGCCGAACGCGATGGAGGCAACAGCGTCTGCCAGTGCCAACGGAAGTTCCCTCAGTTCTTCACGTTCTCCGACTCCAGTTCCACTTGTTCAGCCAGACCACTTCTTTGGTTCAGAGGGCACACAGCTGCCACCCTCTCCCAACTCAGATGGAAGAACATGGCTCGAGCCTGAAGATGATCCCCTAGCTCACAGAGGCATACCAGTGTTCAAACCGACCATGGACGAATTTCAAGATTTTGAAGGCTACATGAAAAAGATCGAATGCTGGGGACTGAGAAGCGGTATCGTCAAGGTAATACCACCCAAGGAGTGGTGAGTGTTGTGAGATGCTTCATTTGTGTATTACAAGCTCACACTTCATACATAGGGTCGACGCCCTTCCGTCAACTAAAGATCAATTGGGGCCGGTCAAGATTAGAACCCCGATAGAGCAGCATATGCTTGGTCGTGGTGGTTTGTTCCGCCAGGAGAACGTCGAGAAGCGTAGAGTCATGAGCGTCAGAGAGTGGGCGGAGCTGTGCGAGAAGGAAGAGTTCCGTGCACCCGGCGTTGAGGACGTTGGGCTTCATGGCAGAGGCGCGTATGTAAAGGCAAGGTCGAAACGCAGCAAGACGAGCGCTGCAAGCACAAAGGTTGAATCCGCTGAGCCGGAGGACTTATCTGATAAGGTCAAGGAGGGGGAGGGAGAAGATGACAATGATGAAGCTCAGGAAACACCTGATGGTCTTTCTGCCCCATTGTCCCCGCCCACCAGTGCTGGTCTTCCCCAAACTCCTGTTTCTACAGGCGCTGACGATCTTGTTCATCATCCTGCATCCTTCGATCCTTCGTGCAGTGAGGATCAAGCACCTGGAGACGTGGACATGGTGGCGCACGATGATAAGGATGTATCTGAGAAGAAGCAGGTGGCGAAGAAACGCGGAGCTCAAAGTCGGGAGGTGAGGGAGGCGGAGCGTGCAGCCAAGGATGCAGTGTTCCTCGAAACTTTCGAACCGCACAAAGACTGGCTCCCTCCGTGCACCAAGGCTGATGATTACACCGCGGAGTTTTGTCAAAAACTCGAACGCCAATTTTGGAGGAACTGTAGCCTTGGAAAGCCAGCCTGGTACGGGGCGGACACACAAGGTTTGTATACCCCCTGTCCAATAAGTTATTACTGAGGTTTCTCACTCAACTAGGCTCGGTGTTTACGGATGAGACTACGGCTTGGAATGTCGGCCATCTCCCGTCATTCCTGTCGCGTATACTCCCTTCGTCATCCAAAGGCCTACCGGGCGTGAACACACCTTATCTATACTTCGGGATGTGGCGTGCTACATTTGCTTGGCACGTAGAAGACATGGACCTCTTCAGCATCAATTATATACACTTCGGAGCTCCCAAGTTTTGGTATGCCATGCCACAAGGACGAGCAGCAGCGTTGGAATCAACTATGAAAGGTATTTCATCATTTTCGTTCCATTATCGTTACCTACTATTATGCTAGGCTACTTCCCGAAGGATATCTCGCAATGCCCTCAGTTCCTGCGCCACAAGTCCTTCCTTGCATCACCTACTCTCCTCGCACAGTCTTCATGTCGTCCCAATTTCCTAGTTCAGCGTGCGCAAGAGTTCGTCATAACCTACCCACGTGGATATCATGCTGGCTTCAACTTGGGCTTTAACTGTGCGGAAAGTGTGAACTTTGCGCTGGAGAGCTGGGTAGAACTGGGACGCAAGGCCAAGGCATGCCAGTGCATTCCTGACAGGTCAATGTCTAGTCCTGTTTTCTGAGACCATGAATCTGACCTCCTTCCTTCTAGTGTGCGGATCGATGTAGATCAGCTACTGCTGGATCGTGAAGTCGAGCGCTTGAATTCTCAAGCGTCCGAGCCTGAAAGACGACGGCCGTCATCAAAGCGCAAGACTCTCGAAGGCGAGGAGCCTCATGCAAAGCGCAAGCGTCCTAAGACCAAACCAGACGTATTGATATCTACCCCAGTCGCAGGGCCATCCGCATCGAGGGTTACCCTAAAACTTGGCCCCAGGCCTCCGGAGGACATTTTCCCCTGCTGTTTGTGTACCTCACCGAGCAGGGATGGCCTGTTCCCCGTACAAGATCCACCTGTTGGCCGGAGGGAGCTTCCTGAAAGCTTATCGAGTCTCGCAAGTGAGGCATGGCTAGCACATGAAGAGTGTGCTAAGGTAGTACCTGAGACTTGGGTGGATGAGGTCGAGGTCGGAACCTCCTTGGAGAAACGGGTGTTTGGTGTGGATGCGATCGTAAGAGATCGGTGGAATCTGGTGCGTCCCAAGCAAAACGTTGCCACACACCTTTCGCTGATGTTCTCGTGTACAGAAATGCGCCGCTTGTTCAAAGGCGCGACATAAGGCCCATGGTGCACCTATTCAGTGCACCAAAGGTAAATGTGCGAAATCCTTCCATATTGGCTGCGCAAGAGATGGAGGACCCAGCGGCATTGTATACTCAATGATGCGTGAAGTTGAGAAGGAGGTGATCCTAGTATATCCTCAACCAAACCCTCTACCTCCTTCACAGCACATTACCCCGACTCTCGATGGTGTTCCTATGGATTTAGATGCAGCTGGGTCTCAGCTCGAGATGCAGCAGGTGGAACCACAGGTACTGAAGATAATCAAGAAGTACGACGTCGAGCTTCTGTGTCAACAGCATAATCCAGTGAGCAACTTTCTTACTCAAGGTTTAGTAGCCATGGTTGACGCTCACGTTTTAAAGGCTGTCGCCGCTGCGAAGAAAGCTTCGAAACAGGACCGGATTAAGACCGAACTCGCTGCCCTCCCACCAATGTCGCGCATTAAAATTCGTGTGAGCTCTGGTGTCTTCGAGGTCTCTTTGTTACGCATCGTTGAGGACACCGGGTCGGTCGAGGTGCTCTGGGACCGTGGTATCAAGCGGGAATTTAAATGGGGTAGCGTCATCTTCGGCCAGACTGAAGGGCAAACTGTGGTGCAGAAGCCGTCAGAGCTAGCTCCTGAACGTGAGCAATCATTTTCCCTGGCACCCCTGTTATTCATGTTCTTGCGAGTACAGTTCCTCATACTTCGATGCAGGTAACAACTTATCCGTCGGTATCGGCTGCTGCTGCAGCGTCGTCCGCGATATCACCGCAGGCGACTAGCGCCACGGTGCACCTCCCTGCACATTACGCTCTGCCTCATCAGCAGTACCACCCTGCCACGAATGAATTTGGCTCTGGAGCTTGGTCCTATCATGCCAGGTATGAAATTCCTCAACCACATCAAGCACAGCTGCCGCAGATGTCGCATGGATATGCCGCATTCTATTCCCAACCTGCATATGGACAATCTGGAAATAGTACTTACCAGGCTTCGAACAGTGCACAGGTGCAATGGCAGCAACCATACACCGGAGGCAAGTCTCAAAATGCACAGGGTTCGAGTCAATGAAAAGCAAGTAGATATTCTTCCATTTGTTATTCGCTTCGGATTTTCCTACGTATACTATCAGTATGTGTGTTATGTGATTATTTCTCATTAGATCGCGTTAATTTTCGCTCTTCCTGCCAACTTGTATTCATCATGGATAAATAATGAAAATCCATACAAAGTGTTGAACTACCGCACGATTACCTCCGCAGACCTCAAGTAAAGCGCTCGCCATTTGGCAGCAATCGGGGAATCTTGACACTGCTGTTGAATAATCTAACGTCTCACATGTTGAAACGACATTTGTATTCAAGTTGAACGTATTGTGTAGATCCTGCGCAGCATAGAATAAATAAGCCATGAGATAACTGATATGCTCTTAGTTCGTAATCCAATCCGTACTAATTGTAGTGGCAAATCCCACCCGCCGATTTGTGGTATCGAAGACGCTGTAGAAACGTTCACTAATAGAACAAATCCTTTGATTAGTGGTGCAATAGTTGAAACAATAAGGATAACCTACAGGAACGTGTATCCGATGATGAAATCGAAAGAAGAGCCACTTTCATTCCCAATATTCGAGACGATGAGGTAAATGCTAGTGACGTCGCCGTCGCCAATGACGCTATTGAATTGGCGAGGCCAGATCTGTGCGTTAGGATTGAGCGTAAAAGCTGTCCCTCCGATGGTAAATACGAGGGGTTTTAGATTGTTGTATTGGTCTGATGTAATCTTGAGCAACCCGGTGGTCTCATCCAAGACGGCACCGGTTTCAGACTGGTAAGTTTTGAAAGCGTCTGGTATGGGTTCAGTATGTTTGCATACGGGACATGTGATATGAGTTTACCTGACGCTATTAAAACGAGTGTGGTGGAGATATCCACAATTCCTGACGCCGCAGACAGGAGGTCTGTACTACCGTAAGTGATAGACTGGTCGAATCCCCAGTAACTACTGGCGGGCGGGGCACTGGTAATAGAGGTGTATGTGATGTCACTTGTGGTTGACGAGCTATCATAACCGCCAAAAGTGAGCGTGCCTGATGCGTCCTCCTGAGATGCAGGGATAAAGAAGACACCAAGGACCTCGGAATCTATGGATCCTTGAATGAAGAGGTTTTCCATAACAGTTGGTACTGTGTCCATATTAGACACCGTGCCCTTTGTTAGGCTCACAGGACCGATGCCGAGGACGCCATCAACATGACGAAAGCCCTCAGATTTGCTTGCTACTCCAATCAACTGCCGAGTGACTTCCAGTGAACCTAGCGACATGGTGTCTAGATACGCTTTCCCAGAGAAATTACCGGTTCCGTAGGAGACAGACTTGTGATGAGACATAAGTATCAAATGAGCATAAGGGGTAAGTACATACGACCGTGCTTTTAGTGTCAGCACTAGTGTTGGTAAAGATATACCCTTGCTTAGCTCCGATCCATGTATTACCACTGGCAGTATCCACGAGGAGTTCATCTGGAAGTAGTGGAATTAAGAATCACGGATAGTACAACGTTACTCGAATGACCCACAGGACTTCGCTGGATTGCCAATGCCAACATCTATAGTGTAGCCTATGGATGAAAAATAATCCATGTAGGCATCCGCATCGCGCTTGCCGATGACGCTGGTCTGGCGCAATGCCTGAGCACGCGCCCTGTTCGCTGCAGCGATATTGGTTACACCAGCTGCTTTAAATTTAGCGGCAAGGCTGAGAGAGATTTTGTAGGTGTTCAAGGGCGTCGAAACGACCGAGGACCCAGAGACGAGCAGGAGCGACAGGACGACCCTCAGGCCTCTGGTAGGCAACATGGTTTGAAATCGAGGGAAATAGGTCAAACGTTGGCCTGGTTATTGCCACTTGACGAAAGGATCAAACAACCCCATTCTTATACAAATTACGCAGAGGGAAGCCTCCTCTTGGCGGAAATGACGGACAGGAAACAGTGTTGTTGGCAGAATTGCCAGTGGCAAGTGGTAAGTGCCGGTAGTTCGCCGTCGTTGCGGAAGTTGGCAGAATACTTAACCAAAGTTTGACGTATTTTCGAGCGACCACAGGGGGAAAAGTCTGGAATTGAACTCCTCGAGGACCTAAACGTTTTGCCCATGTAACACTCACAGCTGCGGCCGGTGGCACTCGGTGGCAAGTGTTTTGGATTTAGCCAATGGGCCGCACCTCATTAGCATACACCGGCACTGGTGACTGCGTTCCTGGTGTGGATGCCATGTGCAATATCCATGTCAGTAACCATACACACACAAATGTACGGGTTTTCTATCAGGATGTTTGTTATGTGATTGTTTTTCATTTGTAAGTATCCATTGTGGATAAACAATGAAAAATCTACTTGGGAAGCGACAAGGTGTGTGCAGAAGTTTTGAACGAGGGAGACCTACTAGTGAGCTATGGGAGACAGGGGGAAAGGCTACCGTACGACGACTCCGCAGACCTCAAGCACTCTTTGGCAGTAATCGGGGAGTCTTGACATTGCTGTTGAATGATCCGATGTTGAAATGACTATTTGAATTCACGTCGAAGGTATTGTGATTATATTTTGAGCAGGTCCCGCACGTAGGAGAAATAAGCCAGAAGACAACCATGTACGTTCTTAGTTCGTAATCACATTCGTATAAGCTGTGGTGGCGAATCCAACCCGCCGATTTGTCGCATCGAAGACGCTGTAGAAACGTTCACTAACGGGACAAACGCTTTGATTAGGTTTGCAAACGTTCGAAACAATAATGATAACTTACAGGAACGTGTATCCGTTGATGAAATCGAAGGAAGAGCCGCTTTCGCTACCAATGTCAGAGACGATGAGATAAATGCTGTTGTTGTCGCCGCTAATGACGCTATTCATCTCGCGAGGCCAGATCTGTGCGTTGGGATTGAGCGTGAACGCTGTCCCCCCGATGGTAAATGTGAGGGGTTTTAGACTGCTGTATTGGTCTGACGTAATCTTGAGCAACCCGGTGGTCTTATCCAAGACGGCACCGGTTTCAGACTGGTAAGTTTTGAAAGCGTCTGGTGTGGGTTCAGTATGTTTGCATGCGGGACATGTGATATGAGTTCACCTGACGCGATTAGAATGAGTACAGTGGCAGTGTCCACGATCCCTGACACCGAAGTCAGGAGGTCTGTACTACCGTAAGTGATAGACTGGTCAATTCCCCAGTAACTACTAGCAGGCGAAGCACTGGTGATAGGGGTGTATGTGATGTCACTTGTGGTTGACGAGCTATCATAGCCGCCAAAAGTGAGCGTTCCGGTTGCATCCTCCAGAGATGCAGGGATAAAGTAGACACCAAGGACCTCGGAATCTATGGATCCTTGATCGAAGAGGTTGTCCATAACGGTTGGTACTGTGTCCATATTAGACACCGTGCCTTTTGTCAGGTTCACAGGACCGATGCCGAGAACGCCATCAACACCACGAAAGCCCTCCGCTTTGCTTGCCACTCCAATCGACTGCCGAGTGACTTTCAGTGAACCTAGCGAAATGGTGTCTAGATACTCTTTCCCAGAGAAATTACCGGTTCCGTAGGAGACAGACTTGTGA